>NW_004624831.1:2320760-2405588 GCF_000247695.1 Heterocephalus glaber
CTCTCTCCCTCTCTCCCTCTCTCCCTCTCTCTCCACTTGCCGCAGCTATGAGAGGACTCTTCTGAGTTCCCCAGCCTAGGAGAAAGAGACAGGAGAAGGAACAACACACAAAACTTTCTGGGATTTTAAAGAGAAAGGAAAAAAAATGTTCCTAAAGGGCCTTATCTGCTAAGCCAAATATGTTACCGGATTTTGGGGAGCTGGAGTCTCCTTCTGGCAGTGCTTTGTAGATGTTTCCTGTCCTGAGCAAAGAATTGACCAAGACAGTCGCAAATGGCAGCAAAGTTTATTAAAGCTAGGAAAGGCTCTACAGAGTGAGTCTGCGTCAAGTAAAAGTAAAAGAAATAACATTCTTTTCCTGAGGGTGCGACTGACGTCAAGAGGGAATGGGGTAGCAAAAACTCAGTGCAGACTGGGTTTTTTTTGTTGTTGTTTTTTTTATCACCCACTTCTCAGGCTGACGTCAGGTCTAGACCATCCTGTCAAAAACCTGCTGGAGTTCTCGTGAGAAGTCCCTGTGCAGGGCTCTGGGAACTGTTCTGTGCCTTGTTGGATTTGTAATCAGCAGGTCACACCTACTTCCCCAGCCAGCTCTGCCACGCCCGTATCTCCTGTTTCACAGCCAGGCAGGAAGCTAAGGGCTGGCCCTTGGAGCCGGGGTAGCTTGTGGGGAACAGATGTGATGTGTGCAGCAGTTCCAAGGCACCCCAGGAGGAGGCTGCTGGGATTGAGGGGATGGCAGGGAGTTGTCTTGCCAGGTCAGCAAATGGCTATGGGTCCCCCTGGACTTGTGCCAGGGCCATGTTACTCCAGCAGTTCCCTCTTGTGCTCTGCTGCAGGGCCTCTGAGAGGTGGATTCAGCATTGGTCATCACGTAAACACCATTGTCAGTGTCTCCTTCCTTCGTGGTCTTCAGAGGAATAGAACTCCAGTGCATGGTTTTAAAACAGGATCCACAGAAAATGAGTTTTCTAGCTAGTTTGTGATTAAATATTGGCTCCATTAAGAATTGCTTCTTTTGAGTATGCATTGTGTATTAGTAATTTCATCCTAGAGAGTTGCCTGTAATTAAGTAAATTCCTAATAAAGCAGATTTTTGAAGGCCAGATTAGAATTAAGGTCAGGACTGCGTTCACCTCTGTGTTCCTAGGCCCAAATTCTCAGACCTGTGAAAATGTCACTCCAGCTGGCCAGCTGGGCACCTGGTGGGAGGTTTGTAACTGGCTTGGAGCTGTTGGCTTTGAATTCTTACATGAGGAGTGACAGGGAAGACTGCTCCTGCATGTTAGGCTGCTGGCCTGAGGAGAGGGAGGAGCAGGACTTTTTCCAGAGACTTACGTCCCAAAATTGATAGATGAAATGTCATTTATTTTTTTTAATAAGCAATATGTTTGTATTGTTCAGAATTTAAAAGGCTGTCAGAACAAAGAGGCTAATACCAAATGACTTCACAGATAGATGTCATTACCTGCCTTATGTAATCTGAGATGACCTTTCAGATTAGATGGGTTTAGAAGTAATAGTAGGAGGTGCTTAGTCACTGTTCACCAAGCATTGTGTTGACTGTGTTATGCATAATTAATCTTTAAAACAGCCCTTTGAAGAAGATGCTGTCATGCTTCTTGTGTCTGTTTAAACCTCTTTCTTCTCATCTCCTCTTCACAGTTGATGACCTTGCGTTTTACCTTGAGAACCTCCTTCTGTCCTGTCCGTCTCTTATCGGGGTTCACTGGGGTGTTAGAACTGGCTTCTCCGCTAGCTCATCTCTCCCCAACCCTTAGAGCGGCATTCTGTTAGCTGGGAATGGGTGCTGGCAGGAGTATTTGCACCATGAGGGCTGGCCCGCGCTGGAGACAGGTCTTTTTCCTGAGTCACCCCATCACTGTCGGGTCCTCTTCCTCTTCCTCTTAGTTGGTTCATTAAACTCAAAATCAGCTAAACTGTAGAATCAGTAAAAATTATATATATGTAAAACTTATATGTTATTTGGAAATAAAACAAATTTGCAATTGTTTGACAAACTTAGGTACAAGAATGTTCAAAATGCAAAACATTGAGACTAGTACAGTGAGTATGTTTGTCTGTTGCCTAGTTTGATAATTTTTATATTTTTCTGAGCCATTCAAAGTTGCAGATATCATGGTGTTTACCCTGCAGTGTTTCAGCGTACTTCTCCCTCATAATCCTAATTTCATTAGTCTTAAAAATATAGCAGCCCAAAATCATTCACGACTATGTTCAGATTTTCTAAATTATCCCCAAAACTTCACTTATAGATGGTTTTTGTATTAATAAGGAATCTAGTCAAAAGTAGTTATGCCTCCTTTTGTTTCATGTTAAATAATTTCACTCAATTTTTGTAATATTTTCTAATGTTTAATGTTTCCAAAAATAAAAGTACAAGTAGATAATAAACCACAGTGGACTCATCACCAGTTCAGTGATTATCAGACCTTGTGCCGGGCGTGGTGGTCCGCAGTCCCAGCACTTGGAAGACTGAGCAGGAGGACCAGTGAGCTCAAGGCCAGCCTGGGCTACACAGTGAGACCCTGTCTCAAAAAAACCCCAAACCAAACCAAACTTGGTGTGTTGGCCTTGTTTATCCTTTTCCTTTGCTGAAATAATTTTTGTAATGGTAGTAGGGATGGAACCCAAGGCTTTGTGTCTACTACTGAGCTATATCTCTAGTCCTTATTTTATTCTGAGACTGGGTCTTCACTGCCTCGGCCTCCTAGGTAGCTGGGATAACAAATGTGCACCCCTGTGCCTGGCTCTAAACTATTGTAGAACAAATTCAAGATATGTTATGAGGAGAAACCTCATGATTCTAAAAGTAGACATTTTCTTATGTAATCAAATTGGTCTCATAACACCAAACAAAATTAATGGTGACATTAATCCCCCCATACATTCTAGACAAGTGCTCCACCACTGAACTATAGCCCCAGGGCCCCCCTTTTTTGTCCCAGCCCTTTAAAAAAGTTATTTTGCTGGGTGTGTTAGTGCGCACCTGTAATCCCAGCACTCAGTTTGGGAGGCTGAGGCAGGATTACTGTTAGTTTGAAGCCAGCCTGGGCTACATAATGAACTCAAGGCCAGCCTGGACTATATAGCAAGATCCTGTCTCAGAAAACCAAAATTAAAAAATTAATAAAATAATTTTGATATGAGATCTTGCTAAATTGCCTGGCTTAGTTTCAAACTTGTGATTTTCCTGCCTCAGCCTACTGAGTGGGTGTAGCCCACACTTTGGCTAATATTAACTTTTTAAGGAAATTGGTGGTAGTTTTGTGTGGCGCCCTACATTTCAGGTCTGCATAACTGGCTTCTCATGGAGTCACTGAAGTCATTTTTCTGTCTTCTGTGTTTCCTGAAGTCCTGAGAGGATCAGACGAGGGAGGATCCCTGCAGGAGGAGGAAGCACACGTGGGCGGGCACCTGAGGTCACTGGGCGCTGTCCCATGGGGGGCTTCTCCTCAGGCACTGCCAGGAGCCAGTGGAGAGGTGCTCAGCCCTGCAGGGCTCTTCATTCCCGCCGGCTTCCCCCAGAGGGTAGCGCCTGTCTGTCTGCTTTGCCCGGATCAGTTTATTGCCGCTAACACTGCATGATGGCGTGGCCGTTGTGATGTAGAACCAGAAATTGCCTCTGAGCATGGGCCCAGTGAGTGGTGGTTTGTGCAGTTGTGTAGAACCACTTCTGTGTGCATCTCTTCTAAATTCTCTGACTCTTGTCTAAATTTGAGTTTTCTTTTCGGGTGGAACAAGCTGTAGAAAGCATTTCAAAGTGATGCAAGCGTAGACTTGTGCTGGATTTTCCCTTACCTTTCATAGTTCTTTTTTCTGCCCCAATTCAATTTTGATTTATCTATTTGCTTTTACAACCCTTTGCACAGGACTCATTTTGGTGTCCATACAAACAGTATCTCTTTGTTCTCTTAAGTGTGCACAACGTTTAAAGTACACAATTGCACTGTCAGGTACAGGTGTCATAGGTTTGGGAGCAGAAGTCCCTGTTTCTTAGTAAACATCCTACTAGTAATGTAGGGCAGTCCAAGAAGGCGGCAAAGACATCTCGCGTTCTCGAGTGGAGGAGGTCGCTGAGAGATTCACTCTGCTGGAATTCTTCATCTGTCTTCCCCGCTAGATTTGCAATTCCTTGGCAGACAGGTTGCCATTCTCCCCAGGGAGCAGAGCTCTCTACTCCATGGTCTGTTTTTTTTGTTTTGTTTTGTTTTGGGGTTTTTTGGTACCAGGGATCAAACTCAGGACCTGGTGCTTGCAAGGCAGGAGTGTTGCCACTGAGCAAAATCCCTGGGCCAAGCATGGTCAGTTTTTAAGGGTCTTTCCATAAGCAAATGAGCATTGAGTCCTTTTGACCATTTACCCTTTCATTTATTCATTCATTAAGTAAATGCATATCTTTTTTTATGTGACAATCCTTGGTTTCCAAGGCAAATTATGTTGTATATTTGAGAAGACAACAAAAATTCTTTGAAGCTATTCTTAAGCCTGACAGGAAGCCTCGGGTTTGATTTCTACTTGTTTTTCAAACTGGCTTCATCTGCAGACAAGCGCTAGTGTAATTTTCTACAATTTGGTGCCAGTAGAAGTTAAAATAATAAAATCAGTACAATTAAATAGGAAAGGAGTATCTTATATACAGGGCCTTAGATTAAGGAACACAAATTAGGCACTCTTCTAGGAAACAGTTGCTAAAGTTAAAATCAGTTGGCAGTCATTTACTGCATTGTCCCAGGAAGAAAAAGAATCTCTTCTTGTGACAAGATCTTGCAAAGATAGTATCCTCTTCCCCCTGAATCACAACTTCCCCTTTCCATTTTCTTATGGTTAGTTTGATTAATTGTTCAGCGGGTATTGAGGATTATGTACCAGATGCTTCACTAGTTTGAGGCTTTAGATGTCTTCAGGAATCCCGGAGGATAATACCTGCTCCAAGCTTGTGAAGCCTTGGGGGAACCAAACCCAGTGCATGCATACACGTGAGGCGGAGACTCTGAGAGATGATACCTTACTTGAATTGTATCTTTGAGGAAGAATAAGGGTAAAGGAGCCAACGGGAAACCTGTACTTGCCGCAGGGGAACAGTGAACAGGCGTAACTGTTTGGGGATTGTAAAAAGCATGTCCTGGCATGGAAGGAGCAAAGATGGACGGGACATAATGAAAAAAAGATCTTGTCGTGATGGGTATAAGTGTAAGCCATACCGAAAGACTGAAATGCTCCTGAATGTAATGGGAAGCCGTGGGAAAACTGTAAGCATCAGATTTGTTTTTAGAGAGGTTCCTATGGCATCAATAAAGTGGCTTTGAAGAGGTGACCATTCGTTTAGAAAGAGTTAGAAGGCTGTGGCAGCTCAAAAGAGAAGTATTGCGGACCTGGAACTCAGGTGGAGAGAATATGAGCTGTTTAGGAACTATACGGTCTCACCCGAGTTTAATGTCGTGCGTGGGGTACCACTGTGCATAGCACAGTGAAGCCAAAGGGAAAGGAGCGGTGCTGTGGTTTGGGGATGTTGGGTTTGAGATCCCCGTGGGGCCGTTGAGGAGGACCAGGTGGGAAAATTGAAGATTTTCACACCTGAAGCCTGGGCGATGGGCGGTGAAGTGCGGGTTTTCGAGCCTTCGGTCTGTGCTGTGGACGCCGTGCTACAGTCACTTGGCTGGCGCACAGTGAGAGCAAATGCACCACGAGATTAATCAGGCTGAAGAGCCGCCCACCTTCTCGGACCTCTTCCACGGCTCTGAGAAGGACTCTAGCACATGTGTTTACAGGCTCACATGTTTGTACAGCGTGTGAAAATCCTGGGTGTTTTAGCAGTTGGCCAATTACTCTTCGCGCTGAGTGACCCGGCTTCGTCCTCACGTGTGGTGCTGCGGGAGCGGCCCGGGGCTGTGTCCCCGCTATGGGGCCGTCAGGCTGGGTGCCCGGGAGGCCATGGGGGCCCACACTGGGACGCGCGAGAGGATGGCACGGATGAATGAGGCGGGGACCGTGGGGAGGAGAATTTCCCTTCGCTGCCTGCGCTGTCTTAGCTGGCACCGCCGGAGAGGAGTGAGCAGGGAGGCGAGATCCAAGGATGCGGGGCGAGCCAGCGGCTGCAGGCCACACATGTCCAGGCTTCTCTGGGGGCTGAGACCGGCGCCCGGGTCGCCCGGGAACGGTCAGCATCGGGGCTGCTGTGCGCACCGCAGAGCGGTTTCCAGGAGCCTGGGCCGAGGTGGCTCCGTGTGCGCCGTGCGCGCCCCGCAGTGGCCGGGCAGCGGGACAAGCTGCAGACTTGGGAAGTGGCTAAGACGGCCCAGGACTAACAGGGTTCTGTGCACACGGATACACATTTTCCGAAACAAAACTAGACAGACACACTGATGCACACCTGTAATCCAGAGCTCAGGCGGCTGAGGCAGGAGGAGAACAAGATACATTTTCTCTTACTAGGATTATCACAGTAATGCGGCATATGTAGTTATAAGTCTATATTTTCCCCCTTTTTGTAATAATTACCCAAGATAGACATTCTCATAATTACTTTATAGGACTTGGACTTGTTTCAGTCAGAATGCTACTCTTAACTGTTTCTAGCATTTTTCTTTGCATCTACAGTTAATACAAATGAGATCATACTATGTATACTATTCTAGTTTTTCCTTGATAACGTGTTTTGTGCTGGACATGGTGGCTCACACCTATTGTCCTAGTTACTGGGAAGGCCGAGGCAGGATTGCTAGCTCCAGACTACCGTGGCAACTAAGTGAGACTTTGTCTCAGAATAAGAAGGGCTGGGGATGTAGTTGGTGGAGGTAGAGCACCCCAGGTTTGATCCCTAGTATAGCTAAAAGAGAAAAATTTGGGGTGAGGGGATTTTTCTTGTTGTTTCAAATACTAGGGTACTTGGTTAGGCAATACTCTATCACTGAACCACACCCCCAGATTTTTTTTTTTTTTTTGAGATAAGATTTTGCTGGTGCCCAGGCCAACCTTGAACTTGGATCCTTCTGCCTAAGCCTCCCAAGTAGCTGGCATTGCAGTTATGCACCATGGTGCCCAGCTCTTTGGGTAACTTTTCACAACAATTTATATAGTGTGCTACAATTATGTCTTAATAGATGCAGGCTATTCCACTTCATGAATGTACTAGAATTTATCTAACCAGACTTCTTTTGGTGGATATTTAGGTTGTGATTTTTTTTTCTCATAGAAATAAAAAAAATTCTTTTTTTTTTCCACTTCCTATCCGTCTTGAAAGGTATTGGTGGAAACAGGAAGATAGGTAATGGGAAAGGTGGAAAGAAATTGTGAAAGACTGTACAGTAGAAAACGTTTGGTTTTAAAAGTCATCTAATGACATCTTTTTCTCTTCTCTGTCATGACAGTGAAAAGTGCTTGAGGTTTCTAAGGACATAAACAGAGTGAAATTCCAGAACTTTTTATTTCAGGACAGTGAGGAAACCTTGAAATATTTTTATGGTTTTCCTTTTTTTCCCAAGTTTATTATTTACATAAAATTCACAGAAGAAATGAATACATTAGATTTTGAACTAGATGATTTTAATTTTCCTTCCAACTCCAGTCATCATTGAATTCTGATAAACTTGATAGCTCTTTTCCTTATATCATATGATTATTAGTTACATACATACCCCAGACCTGGCCTGTAAGCAGATTTAAAAAGAACCAGTGCCTTCACCCCTCTCCCTAACGTGGCTGCTGCCGTAGCGAATGTGTAGTATATGGTCTGGTCTGCAGCATTCTGTAGCACAGTGTATGTGCTTACGTAATCAACTGAGTATCACAGGAGGGCTCATGTTTTACGTGACTTTATAATTATTGATCTTGCCTGTGCTATAGAAATCACTCAAGTTGTTGAAATCGAGTTTAGAATACAAAGTTCTAAGTGATTATTGGTCCAAAAACTAAAACATGTGCAAGGAACAGAAGAACACATTATAAAATTAAAGCACCAGTATTTGGGAAGAAGTATATTTCTCTTTTTAAAATCTCCTGCTAGGGCCGCGGATTTAGCTCAATGATTCCACCGCCTGTCTCGCAAGCCCAAGGTCCTCACTTTGATCCCTGGTACCAAAAAAAAAAAACCCCAAAAACCTGCCATTATTGGATGTGTGGTACTATATAGTCCTCATTTATATCCTTATCAAGGCTACAAAGCCTAAAGGAAAGACAAAAATAGGTTTTTTGAGGCTGAGGATTTAGCTCAGTGGTTCCGGTGCCTGCCTCGAAAGTGCAAGGTCCTGAGTTCGATCCCCAGTACCAAAA
Organism: Heterocephalus glaber; assembly: GCF_000247695.1. The sequence goes on from NW_004624831.1 coordinate 2,329,053, forward strand.
AAAATTAGCTTTTTTGGATCTAAATAAATCCCTCAGTTCTACAGAAGAACTACCTGTCTCCTGGGAACGATGAGAGGGTCCCATCGTCTCAGCCCCAACACCATCTTTTGTCTTGGGCCCGTTTCCCACTGCCGATGATTTACTAGGAAAACATTCCAGCGAGTGAGCAGTGAGTGTTACACACCACCAAAACAGATGTGGAGATGCCCAGCGTGCCTCACTATTTATAAGGAAACATTTCCCTGAAAGATGGGAAAGTCCGAGTCTTTAAATACTCTGGGAGAGAGAATAATGGGGAAAACTCTGTGTCTGTTCTGTTGGTTCATGAGATTTTCTCACAAATCATGTGGATGGGCCATTAAACAAGTCACATAATGACTGGAATTTCCTACCAGTTGCTTCACTTTGGGTATCTGGCTGCAAGAGGGAAGAACAGACGAGAGAGAGAGAGAGCGCCCCTGGCGGTGGTGTGGTAACACCCCTGCTGGCTGGGGCCTATAGGAGAAGGGGCACACCCCCTGGACAGCGGTGCTGCGGGTGTGGTTTCTTGTGCTGGGATGCGCCACCTTGTAGGCTTGGTTAATTCTTTTGTTTGGAATGGTTGCTTGTTGTGTGTATTTTCACAGGGCAGCTCAGTGAGCGGGTCAGGCTACATAGCACCACACATCGGTCAGTGAGTGTCCATTGTCTTAGCTTTGGAGAGTGAGAATTTAATCCTAGTTTCTTTTGGTGTCTCCCTTCTAAATCCCTTCTGGGGTGGACTGCCAGTCAGGGCTCCCTGGACAGTGGAGCCAGTAGGAGGCAAGCCCTGTGAGTGTGCATGCACATTGTCATAGGGGCTGGCTTGTGTCGTGGGGCTTTCTGAAAGTCCAGAGTCACAGAGCTGGCTGTCAGGAAGAGGAGGTCTTGAGCAGGCTGGGGCAGCAGGCTCGCTCGAAAGCTGCCTCCATCCTTCAGAAAGCCTTCATCCTGCTTCCAGGCCTCCACTGACTAAGTCGGGCCCATTCAGAGTGACAGTCTTCCCTACTTGGAGTCAGCCCATAAGGGACTCCACTTCCGCTTGCTAAACTCCTCCACAGCAGCGTGAAGGTTGGCGTTTACCCGAATTACTGCAGGCTCTTCAGAGGAACCAAGTAGGAGCTGCCCAGAAAACACTGCTGCTGCTGCCACGGAGGGGCCTTGGCAGACGCTCATTTAAACCAGGGTTGGGTCCCCGCTGCTCCCTGAGAGCCGGCCGTCTGTGCGCTGCACCGTGCGCCTCCCCCGGGGGGAGCGTAGCCCGTTGGGCCCACTCGCTGTCGGTCTCACCCTACTTTTGGGTCTTCCAGAGTTGCACGTAGAAGAAATTCTTGTCAGTTGAAAGATGGTTATGTTCTGCAAAGATGTAATATTTTTTAAAAAGGCACTGCCAGTAAAAACCAGGCGCTTGCCTTCCGCAGAGAGGCTGCGACGGTGATCTGGGTGGGGAGGCACCCAGGGAGGGGTCTGTGGCCAGGCGAAGGCTGCGCTCTGACTGCCCCACCGCGGTCCTCTGCGCCCGGCGGCGGCGCGTTTTGCGGGACGCTACCACTAGGGGCGCTGAGGAAAAGCATAGGGGCTTTGGGAAAGAATGCGTGGGATCTTGTTTCCTACAAGTCTTTGTGAATGCACAGTTACTGCAAAATAAAAAATTAAAAGTGATTTACCTTGTAAAGCAAAGAATGCTTTCATAATATGAGCAATCATTTTCTAACTCATCTTTTAAAATCTTACGTTCCTAAGGAAGTGGACTTCTCTCTATTTGTAGTCCTGTGTTGAGGATAAAGTTTATATTCCGTATGTCATTTGGTGAGTGGAAGAAAGCATGCCTGGTGGCAAAATTGTGACTGTTAAATGTAGTGTTTTAAGTTGTTTTGTAAAAATGACTGTCAAATTCTTACATACAATATTAGGATACAGGGCTGGGGATTTAGCTCCGTGGTTCCGGCAAACACAAGGTCCTGAGTTTGATCCCCAGAACCAAAAACAAACAAAATATTAGGATACTAATAAGATGAAGTCTTCACTTTGTAATGATGATCGAGATAAGATATGCTTATAACCTTGAAAATAAAGACGACACCTAAAACATAAATCTAGAAGAAACTTTTTCTCTTTTTGAGAGAGAGGGTCTCACTATGTAGTTCAGGCTGGCCTTGAACTCACTGTGTAGCCCAGACTGGCCTTGAACTTGTGGCTATCCTCCTGCCTCACGCTCCTGAGTGCTGGGATTACAGGCATGCACTACCATGCCTGGTGAAGAAATCACTTCTAAATGTGTTGAAGGTAGTTTTCAGGAAAGATGCCATTTAGCCTAGAATGTTATACAAATTGAAAATAAAAATACGGTCAAATAACTTAGATCAATTTATGATTAGTAGATTCATCCATTAAATATATGTATGCCTATAATATGCCAGGGTGGTATCTGTAGTTCTAATACATTTCAGGAACTTTCCTGACATGTAAATATAGTATCCCTTAAGGCAGCCAGACCTTCTCCGAATGTCCACGGATACCGCTGTAAAATCTGAGAACTGCGTAGGTTCATTTTTCTTAATGTATGCATTTCTTCTTTTTTTTTTTGGTACTGGGGATTGAACTTGGGTCCTTGCGCTTGCGGAGTAGGCAGCGAAACCACTGAGCTAAATCCCCGGCCTCACATACAGATTTTTATGGAGAAGTAAAATTCAATCAGTCAATAAGAATAGTTTTGAAAAACTGAAAAAGGTAATTCTTTAAATATTATTGTCTTAAAAGATATTTTCAGTTTGAATTTTGTTTCTGTTTTAGTATATAGTAAGAAGCTACAGTGAAGAATGGTAAAGTGGGGTCAAACTTTGTTTCAGTATTAGGAAGTGTTAAAAAATGGTGCCGCATGCCTGTGATCCCAGCACTTGGGAGGCTGAGGCAGAAGTGTCATGAGTTTCGGGTGAGACCTGGTCTCAGAAAACCAAATCCCAAAACAGATAAACAGAAAAACGCAACACACTACTCAGAGCAAAATAAGGAACGCTGACCCGGTGTGAAGTTCCCTCTGGGCAGTGGTTGTGGGGCCTGAGCCCTGGCGTGCTGACCTGGATGCTGATTCCAGTTGCTCCACATACTGTGCCCAAGACTTTCAGTCACTGAAGAATGGAGAAGGCTATCTGCTTTGCTTCTTCATTGGTATTTTGGCTTGTACCTTTTTGTGGGGATGCTGGACATTGAACCCAGGGCCTTGTGGATGCTAAGCACATGCTGTAGGATGCTTGCTCTCCATCCCAGCCCGTGGGTTCCCTTAGTGGCTGGGTGATCACTTCAGTGAGAGACAGACTTCTTTCCGAGTTGTTCCAGTAGTGGAGGAGCAGCCCCGAAACTGGTCGTAATCTGCTGCAGTGGGAGACAATTCAGGGCTCTACCTAGAAATTATCTTAACAGGCAATAGTATCTGTACCAAATAATTCTCTACCTTCACCAATAAAAGTTAGATGTGGGCCAGGGATTTAGCTCAGTGGTTTCGCCACCTGCTGCGCAAGCGCAAGGACCCGAGTTCGATCCCCAGTACCAAAAAGAAAAAAAAAATAGGTGTATTTTTTCAAGACAACCCCGCATCCACCCTCTGGCCCGGACACCTGGTAGTGCCTGTGTGACTGAGCCCTCCCTAGCAGTGGGGTGTTGGGCAAAAGTGGGGAGCTGTCCTGTGAGGGACACTTGGACAGCCTCGGGCCAGGGTGGCCTTGGGAAGTTTTGGAAATAGTAAAGCTTTGGTCAGAGGGGCTTTTGTCTCCTAGAATAGCAAAAGTTATCGTCATTTAAACCCAGTGACTTCTATATACAGCAAGTGCTTCTATATATATACTCATAGTGTTTATATAGGACTATTTTAAGGTCTGTGTCACATTTTTCTGGTGTATTTCATGGTGGGAAAAATCAATTGGAAAAAATGCACTTAGCTCTAGTGGGGCTGGTGAGGTAAAATAAGTGAAGTTTGTTGTTTTGTTTTAATTTTAGCTTTAAGTAATACAGAAATAGCTGAATGGTAGCTCCCTAAATGAACTTGTGTGGCTTCTTCTCTGGCAGGTCTGATCATTGCAGCTCCCAACCCGCATCAATCCCAGATCAGTGCCCGCAGCAGGCTGCGGGGGGCCTGTAAGGTGTGCAGAGCACTTGACCTAAGGAGATAGCTGTCTGTGTGTGAACAGAGGCCTTTGTCATTCAGGGCTTTTTGTTTTTGTTTTGTTAGCGGAGAGGGAGACGGTCAATCCCGGACCTACTTGTATTGAGAGAGCTGAGGGTGCAGAGCCGGGAGCTGCAGAGCGAGTCCCCTGAGGGGTGACCCCTGAGGGGTGTGGGCAGCAGTAGGGTCTGGGCGCCATGCTGTCCTTCCCTCTTCTGTGGGGAGGGTGGGTGTCAAGGGAGGCGCTCTGAGAGGCAGGGGAAGCAAGGGCTGTTAGGCAGGGAGAAGAGCACAAATCCTAACGCGCAGCAAGGGCCGGTTGCCAAAGAGGATTCAGGTAGCACTGAAGGAGTTCAGAAATGCAAAAGAGGACCTCTCCCTTGGGGAAAGGGAAAGGTGTCCGGTGTAGATGATATCTTGAGTAGAGGTGTAAATTAAGGGCTCAGGGTAGTGAGGAGGGCTTAGTAAGCAGGCGACCGGATGTGGAAAGCGTCTGGCTGGAGTGCCAGAGCCTGAGGAGAGAGAGCATGGCGGTCTGGGCGCGGGAGGAGGGGCAGCTCAGGACCCCGCCGCGGTGGCCCTGGACGTCCACTCTCAGCAGTGTGCTCCCCATCGGCCGTTGACAGAGCTGAGCCCCTGAGCATGGTGAAATACTGTGATATGTTCGGATTCAGTGCATTTTTCTTTATGAATGGAGGAGTAAAGAGACCGGAGCAGTGGCCATGCTGTGGTGCCCTGGTGGGCTGCAGGGTGGGGGTGAGCAGACAGGTGAAGCCGGAGGTCAGCGTCCTAGGGCTTGTTGATCTGGGCGGGACGGAGCCGAAACCTTACCTTTCCCTGCAGATGCTTGAAGCTGCTGTCCGCTCTTAGTCCTGCCCAGGGTCGACAGCCGTGGCTGCTGCTCTGGTGCACACCTCTCCTCACTTGGGCTCTGGGGTGCAAGACCCAACCCGACTGCAGTGTCTCGTGCAGCTCAGGATGCCAGGAGAGTCGCTTCCCCATTCACAGGCTGCGCTGCCGCTGGACCAGGCGTCAGCAAAGGGAAGGGTCGGGGCAGCCTGGCCCGGCAGGGTGGGCCTCAGAGCTCACCTCCCGGGCGCTTCTCCCTTGCTCTCCCACCCCCTCCCTGGTGGTGTTTCTGTAGGTATCTGCTTATTCGTTCACTCTTGACTCAGAAGGGAAAAACAGGAGGGAGAGAAAAGACAGGCTGATTTCAAGATCTAGGCCTGGGAGTCTCAGATGTCTCCAGCTCGGGAAGACTCCAGGAAGGAGGCGCTGTCCAGGAGGACAAGCTAACCCCGTCCTGATGATGTGGCCATTGCTCTCTGCTCCAGGCTGCCTGGTCCAAGCAGACCGCTCCAGGCTGTTGTCCTGTCAGAAGCAGGAGTAGGAGTGGAAAAAAAGAAAAGAAAGAAATAGTAAAAGTCGTGCTGTATCACTTGCACTGTGTCCCTCACATCCTTCATGACTTCCCTTATCTTGAGCGTATTTTGTCACCAAAATTATCTTTCACAACCTTTGACTACATTTGATACTTTTGGCTGCTCAGTGCTTCTTGAAATCATTTTATTAAATCTTTTTTTTTGGTACCAGGGATTGAACTCGGGTCCTTGCGCTTGCACAGCAGGCAGCGAAACCACTGAGCTAAATCCCCGGCCCTTATTAAATCATTTTTTAAAAACCTGTTTTCCAAAACACCGTTCTATTTATTCTCTGCGTACCCCGCTGGTCCCTTTTTCTCAAGTCTTCTTTTTTTTATTATATTGGAACTTCTTAATTTTTAAACTCTATGCCGGGCGTGATAGCCTGTAACCCCAGCACTGGGAGACCGAGGCAGCAAGATCACAAGTCTGGGTAACTTGGCAACCTGGTGAGACCTCTCAAAAAGTAAAGGACAAGCTGGGGGAGCTCAGTGCCAAAGTCCTGGGTTCCGTTTCCAGTGCTGCCAAAAAATGCCCTCCCCCAGAACCCTTCGGCATGCCCTGCCCTGGGCTTACCACCTGCTCTTTTCTCTTTCCATTTCCAGGGTAATGTCACTGGGGGTCTGGCTGCACTACATTTATATCCCGGCAACTCCCAGTTTTTATCTGCACTTGTGATTCTCTGTACCCAACAGGTATAGCGGGGATCTGCTGGGCATCTCAAACATAACCTGTTCCAAAGCGAACTGGCCTCTGTCCAGGCATATACCTCCCATGTCCTTCCCCAGCAGGTGCCGGGGCCCTCCTGCCCGCTTCCAATCAGCCGCAAGCCCTGATGGCTCGACTATGGAAACACATGTCAAAGCCAGCCTGGGAGGCGAGAGTATGCATATGGAGGTGACCTCCAGCATCCAAGGGCCCTCTCGCCCCTCCTGGGCCAGCCCCTGCAGATGCATCCTCGGCAGCCCCTCCTCTGCTTGGCTCCCCCAGGGCTGGCTGTCGGCCTCCAGAGCGTTTACAAGGGTTTCTGATCCGCACCCGCCGCACAGCCCCGCCCCCCCCGCACGGCTCTGCCCTGCACACCCCAGGCGGCTCCCTCTCCGGCCTCTAGAATGTTCCTCTACCCGAGAAGCCTCCCGGCCCCTGGCTGCCCCCTTGGCTCCTTGGTGTCCGTCAGCCTCTCCTGCCCACCTTTGGGAAGTGTGACCTGGGGCACGTTTGGCCCAGCATAGCATGTGCACGGGGAGTCACCCCCTCCTGTCTGCCATGCCAGACACTCCTTGGGAACGAGGCCTTCCCTGCAGCATGGCATGAGCCCGGTGCGCAGTAGGCATTCGTACATATTTACTGAGTGAATGAAAGCATTTGTGTGGCCCTGTTCATTGACACTTAACACAGCCAAGTGTCTTACGTTTCTGCATTCTGTTCACATAACCCACCCGTCAGTCTGTTCACTTGCAAACTAGACCAAGGCCACGTCTGATTCTATTTAAAGGACACTGATTTCCCTGACGGCTAACATGCAAACTGGTTTCCTCATGTGATCTCAGTAAAGGGCATTAAAATGCATCTTCCCGCTCGGTTAGGTCTCATGTGGAGAGCGTTTTTGCATTTTTCATCACCAGTTCCACACGATTGCCTGTTGGGAACTTTGACTCCTACTTATTGAATCATCACAGCTTTATGTTGATAAACTGGAAGTCCTTTTATGTTTGTTTGTTTTGCGGCAGTGTTGCACTATGTACTTCATGCTGGCTTTGAGCTCACTTGTAACCTAGGGTGGTCTTGGACTCGTGGTGATCCTTCTGTCTCAGCCTCTTGAGTGCTGGGATTACAGGTGTGTGCCAGAGTCTCAGTGTGTAATTCAGACTGGCCTCAACCTGCTGAAGGCCTCTTGCCTAAGGCTCCCAAGTCTGGGATTACAGGTGTAAGGTACTGTGCCGGGCGGAAGTCCATGTGAAAACAAATGGAATGTTTCGTGTGCTCTGTCCTTAGTTAGCGAGGGGGCGTGATGTCACACGGCTTCTGGGGCCTCTGGGACCCCTGCCTTCTGTTAAGGGCGACCTGGATGGAGATTGTGACGCAGCCGGCTGCGGGCTGTGAAATGTCGTCGCCTTGCTGCTCTGCCTGGGCTTCCGCTGTTTGCTCCCTGCGGATTGAGAGGCATTTCAGGCTCTATAGGCTCCCTTCGCCTTGGGCCACAGGGCTGGCCAGGCTGTTCCTAGTTCGTCTTCATGTCCTCCACCCTCTTGGCTTTCTTCTTTAGCCGGCACAGGATCTGTCGTGTGTGGTAACAGATGAGCCTGTATCCCCCCCACCCCCCAACAATGACGCACATCCTCTGCCAGCCCCATTCTATCCTGTTACTTGTTGATATTTTCTGATTATCAGAATGCAGATGTTCTCCGTCATTCAAAATGTGAGCCTAGAAGTGTGCCGATGTGGTGACCCGCCAACCGTCTGGGCAGGTGTCCCAGCTCACAGAGGAGATGCAAGTGCACTTTAATTTGTGGGGCCGTGCGGGTAACAATCTAATCCCAATCTGCTTTGTATGGGTTGTAGCTCCTTTCTCCGGCTCAGCAGCGAAGGTGGCTTCTTGCAGTTCTGCAGTACTCGTGCCCTGCCTGAGCACATCGCAGTGGCAAAACAATTTAGGTTTTTATTTCCTAATAACTTCTAGTCCTGAATTTAAGTGCAGATGTGTTCATGCACCCTGCACCCTGCACTCTGGAAACCAGGTCTTCCTTCCCTTGGCCCTGGTTTAGTGATGCTTCCCCTGCACTTCCAGTGCCAGATTGCAAGGAGCTCAAAGTAACCGGAATGCCGCAGGCCCTGTGTAGTGGCCAGAGAGCCACCCTGGCCCTAATCACAGCATTTGTGCCTTCTTCACTCCATGCATGGTTCATTGCATTTACTTAGTCTGTGTATTTCTAAAAGTTTTAGTGTCATGTACTACCTATAGTTACATTTTTGCTCACTGCTGTATTTTCATTCTTCTCTTTGGAAGTTAAAAAACCATTGGTTTGTATTCTTTTTTGTGTTTGGCATATTAGTCTTTTATTGTCTTCCCACAGTTGCTTTCCTCCTTTCCATGTTGACTGAATTCCTCCAATACTCAGGTTAAGAAAGGCCGAGCATTCCCACTGACCACCTGCTCTGTTGGAAAGCCCTGTACACGTTTGTTTTGGTTGACGCCTGGGTGAGACCGGAAGACCCAGGTCTCTGCAGGCAGTGGTTAAATGGGGCAGGTGGCGGAGCCACTGTGCCCAGAAGCCTGGGTAAGGGACACAGGGTCACTTGTGTGTTCCAGTGCTGTGCGCCAGGTTCAGGAAACGGAGCTTCTCACCTCCAAGCTAACAAAATTGGGCTCTGGGGTGGACGGAGAAGTTCCAGGGGCAGAGGGGAGGGTGTCAGTGGCTGCGAGGGGGCTGGGAGGAAAACTTAATCATTTCCAGTCTAAGAAGCCTAATTAATTACACGAGTGATTTCTCTGTGAGTAAGGCCCTTCCAGACCTGTGGGTGCCGAGTGGCTGGTATTCCAAGTATGTCCATCTGCATTTAAACAAGTTGCTCCGAGACAATCTGATTACGCGGTAGTTACTCTGGTGAGAATAGCGTCTCAGTGGAATGGAAACTTCATTTTGAGTCTAATATTAGACCTTGCTTTGGAAAATTCTTTTTAAATGATCACAAGCTGGGAATAGCAAAAGAATTTAACTTTCGACAGACAGCATTCACCAAGAATCTTTAACTGCTTTGCTGGGTCTCTGGGAAGGCGGATGCGAGGAGCCGGGCCAGCACCCCGCTGAGAGTCGGCCTGAGCAGGTGCCGGGTGCTCTGTGGCCAAGAAGCCCCCAGTCGGCTTCGCTCAAAATATTTTCATTCCTTGGCTGTGAGCAGACCAGGATGAAAATCATTAGGGTGCCTAATTGCCTAACAGTCTGAATGCCTGGGCCTGCAGCTCTTGCTGCTGCATGGGGGTCTAAGGCAGAGTGGAAACTGCATGGAGTGGGGAAGGGGCTGGTGACCCAGACCCAAGCCACTTTCCAGGTTGGTCCTGAACTCGCTGAACCTGGCCTTGACAGAATATTGGTTTGTCTGGCTGCTCTGTCTCATGAACTCGGCCAAGTTACTGTTAGCTAAGCCTTAAGGACTCCCCCACAGCCTGTCACTTAAAAAGAAATAAAAAGCTTAACTGATCATGAAGTTTCCAGATCATGTCTACTTTGGCTTTAGTTATTTATTTGGCACCGGAGATTGAACTCAGGACCTTGCACTTGGAAGGCAGGCACTGGAACCACTGAGCTAAATCCCAGGCCCTACTTTGGCTTTGTTTATGGATGTATGTTAGGTGCCTCGATTCGGCAAAACCAGTATTGGTGTTTGAGAAATTATTTTATTTTAAAGATTTTCCTAAAATTGAAATTCGTCTTTTAATCGCTGTGTGTTATTTAGTGTTTTCCCCCTCCAGCTAAGCTGATGGCAGTTGATGGTGCCGTCGAATTGGGAAGAAACGTTAATAAAAGTGTAAGGCTGCCCTGGGACTGCTGGCCCCGTCGGCTGGGCCCTGGTGTGGTCTCTGCTCACACCAGCTCTGGTTGGTGGCCCTGAGCTGGGCCTGGAGAGGAGGAGGCGAAGCTCAGGAGTGTCCGAGTCTGGTCACTGCGTTGGCCCAGGTGGCCCATCGGGGTGGAGCTGGCGTTCAGCCCGAACCCCCAATTTGGGAGCTCAGGCGTGCCCTTCCCGCTGCAGTTGTTCTTAAGTTTTCTGGCCTTAGGGTCCTCTAAACACTTAGAAATGACTGAGGACCCCCGAACTTTTATTCTAGCTTTTGATATTTACTTCATTTGAGTAAAACTGAAATTTAAAACATATTTACTCATTATGTATTTATTCTTTATTTTTTGTAGTGCTAGAGAGCAAACCGAGGGCCTAATACCTGCTAGGCAAGTGCTCTGCTACCAAGTGTAAATAACATTTTTATTAAAAATAACCATGTACTGCTGCGCAAGTGCAAGGACCCGAGTTCGATCCCCGGTTCCAAAAAAAAAAAAAAAAAAAAAAAACCATGTAGGGCCAGGGATGTAGCTCCGTGGTTCCGGCGCCTGTCTTGAAAGTACAAGGTCCTGAGCTCGTTCCCTGGTACCAAAAACAACAACAACAACAACCAACAACCATGTTTTCAAATAAAATAGTAGGAACAGTTGTTTATCTTTGTTGCATCTCTGCTACCCAGCTAGGTGGGAGGCTGCTGGACCCTCAGCCTTCTGCCTCCTGCCTGTGCAGTATTGTGCCTGGAGGAAGTACACGGAGTTGTCCTCACATAGATAGGTGTTTGGAAAAGGGAGAGACTTTTTTTTTTTTTTGGTACCAGGGATCGAACTCGGGTCCTTGCGCTTGCACAGCAGGTGGCGAAACCACTGAGCTACATCCCTGGCCAGGAGAGACGTTTTAGTAGCTTTTTCGGACAATCCTGGATATTCTCTTTTGTTACTACACCGGAATCCCCAAGTGGTCGTTTCTTTTTCTTCTTCCCTTGGTGTTTGGAGTCAGGCTCTCACCGTGTAGCCCAGACTGGCTTTAGACTTGGGCAGCCCTCTGAGCCCTGAGCGCTTCGATGACAGGCGTGCGCCACCGTGCCCGGCAAGTGGTAATTTCTTAAAGGGTAACTGCAGTGTAGAGTCTGAAATCATGCCAAGGGACTTTTGGTATTCTGTCTGGTTAAAACCCTCTGGCCCAGCTGGGCATGGTGGTGCACGCCTGGGGTCCCAGCACTTGGGAGGGTGAGGCAGCAGGATCCCTGAGTTCAGGACCAGCCTGGGCTTCACAGGGAGACCCTGTCTAAAACAAATAAAACCAAACCAACAACCTAAAATCCTTTGCTCTAAAGTCATCTGTACTGAATTCTGAGTAATACGTGTAGATGCACATGTACCCCTCTCCAGAAAGTAGATCTAACCCTCCAGGCCCGCTTGGGGGTGTGACAGGCTTAGTGACTTGCTTCCACAAATAGGACTAGGGAGAGGGAAGCAGAGTGACTTCCCAGTGGAGAAGCGGGGAGCCCCTGTATCGGAGGGGTGAAGGTGAGTCAGTGCTGTTCTGAGGTGTCCCCCACCCCCATGGGCCACCCCAAAACCCACAACCCGGGGGGCCTGAGCGGAGGCCGGGAGCTGTGACGGCTGTGCGTGCTCTGCCCCGGACTGGGTAGTGGGACAGAAAGAGGCCATTGTGGGGCTGGGCAGGGGCTCAGTGCCAGAGCATTTGCCTAGCTCGCTTGAGCCCTGGGTTTGATCCCTAGCACCGAAGGGGAAAAACCAAACCAACCCAACCCAAGAAGACATTTTTGGGAAAACAAGTAAAATCCAGTTAAGCCTGGCGTTTAATAGTCACGCGTTGACGTCGGTTTCTTCATTTTGGCAAATCTGTCACGTAGTACAAGATGTAACCCTGGAAACTGGGTGGAGGGTGCGGAACTTTGTACTGTCCTCGCCACTTTTCTGTAAGTCTGAGATTGTTTCTTTTTGTAAATCCATTGTTCAGGAGGGGCCTTGAGGGGAGGAACGGGACAAACTAAAACTTATTTAAAAAAATAAATGCATTGTTCTACCTTATACTGAGTGGACCACTCACCCAGGCATGGTTCACTGAATTACGCCGATGTTCCAAACATTGACACAGTAGATTACTTGATCATTGCTATCACCACCTAGCCCATCAAAAAGGTCCTTAACTATGGAGAAGCTGTCACGCATCTGGTGGGTATGAATTTCCACAAATTCAAATTTTCTGATGAAAGCTCAGTTTTTATCACTGGTAGCAAATGCCACCTGTGGTTTTCCTTGACGTGGCAGGCTTGTTTTGTTTATTTTCACAAAAATATCCACCCAGCACCCAGGTCTGAATAAACCATAGTTTATCTGATAGTCATTCCTCCAAGTAAAAATGACATTCGGGCCGGGGATTTAGCTCAGTGGTTCTGCCGCCTGCCTCGCAAGCGCAAGGTCCCAAGTTCAATCCCCGGTACCAAAAAAAGAAAAATGACATCCGGTGAAACAGTGGCTTGGGCCTAGGATATAGCTCAGCGGTAGGGCACTTGCCCAGTCTGCCTGAGTGCCTGGGCTAGCCCTCTTCCTTGCTCAGATGTCACACAAGTGCCAGAGCCTCAAGACAGCCGTCATGCTTGGGATACTTCATTTGTGGGTGACTCTGCCCTCCTCTGTGTGTGCGCTCTGTGAACAGTGAGCGTGTGTCCCATTTGCTGTGGGCCGGGTCAGGTGCCCTTACCTCATCAGTCGAAATACCAGCACAGTGGAGAAGACCAGTGACATTTTATATTCCTAGGAAATAGTGTGACCCCAGTGCCTTAGGGTCCTGAGGGTCCCCAGAGGCCCGCGGACCATCCTGAGAGAAGCGCTCCACTCACGTGAAGTTGCTCAGATGTCACAGAGGAAGGGCTGCGGAGCTGAGCACCACTTCCCTGAGGAAGTAGAGACCTGGGGTGCAGGACAGCGTGTGTAGAAGCCGACACACTTCTGGCCCAGCTGTCATGCTTTTAATGGCTCAGGAAGCTTCTCCATTTCCACACCATTTAAAAATGCTTCAGTGCAGTGGTATCAAATTTTTGCTGCATAAGGTTTGCTATTTTTACAATAATTATATATAAGCTATCATTTGGTGAATCCAGAAAATTATCTCTTAAACTTGGTTTTCTTTCCTTTAAAGGTAAATCTCACCTGGCTATTGTACAGCGGGTAAACAATGAGGGAGAAGGAGATCCATTTTATGAAGTTCTGGGAATTGTCACCTTAGAAGATGTGATTGAAGAAATCATCAAATCTGAGATTCTAGATGAAACAGATTTATACAGTGAGTAGCGTTGTCTGAGTGTCATTTCCCCCACCTCTACTTTTGCTGTCACGCTGTCACTGACATTTCTCCTCCAGTCCTATCTGCTGTTGGAACTGCACTCAGCACGTGGAGGCTGCCGCACCTCCCAGTGGTTTCCAGGCCTTTGGAGGGGCGAGGAAGGGGAGATTCTGTGGCAGTGTTCTCTTGAAAAGCCCACATCGCCTGACTGTTAATCTACACCTTCCTTGCTGGAAAAAGGTTTCTTGAATTTCAAATGTATCTTTACTGATTGATCTTTACTCAATTTTCATTTTATACATCTAAGCAGATTATTCTCAAATAAATTTGTTTTTCCTTAAGTTTATAATTCATGTATTTAAAAAGTGAACGAGTGAGCCAAATTGATGGCTGGCAGCTGATGACACTTCCTGCTCTGAAACCCGGGGCCCCAAGTGGAGGTGAGGTGCAGGCACAGCTGGCAGGACGAGGCCGGAGGCGGACCAGCAGGGGACACACAAGAATGCATTTCTGCTGTCCTCTGCTTCCTGCTGGCTTTTGGGAGGCAGATGGGGACTGGAGTGGCACCCTGGGGCAAGAGGAGGAGGTGTGTCCAGGTGTGGATTCTTCGGATGGGGCAGCTGTGGGCTGCGTCCTGTCTCAAGTGTTGCCTGGCTGCTGGAGCTTCAGCCTCCGCCCTCAGCCCAGGCTTAGCGAGTGAGCCTCCTCCAAGGGTGTCATAACGCAGAGGGCCCACAGTGGGTGCAGGGGCAGGGCCGGCTGGGTGCAGAAGGAGTGTCAGATGTGAAAGCTGCCTTGGGTTGGGTGTGGACGTGGACCGTGGACCTCGCAGTGGGGTGGGCACTGCCATGAAGCCCTTGGCTGGGCGGAGTGATTATTCAGCCTCTAGAAGAGGGCACCCTGCCCTTTTACAAGTAAAGTCGTCCATCACCTTTGAAGAATATTTTATATCTAGCTGATGATTATCTTCTCCCTGCCGGAGTCTGTTTTACCCTTTGACACTTCAGGGTAGGCAGAGGCCTCAGGACAGAGGACGGACGCTGCTGTTAGTGTGTTTACATTCTTTTCCTCCTGCCTCCCAAGCCATCTAACGCCCCACCCTGTGCATCTCCGTAGATTTATGTGAGAAAGACAGTGTGACATTCATGAGATCTTAGCTTCTTTGGTTTTATAGAAATATTAGTTGAACAACTTTTAAACCTTGATTGGACTGGTTTCCTATAGAAGTTCTGCCCGGAGCGCCTTGCTGGTGTAAAGTGCTGAACTTGTGATTCCAGGTGTATCCCATTTATTTATTTATTGAAGTTAATTAATTTCTTTAGTTGATTGAACCCAGGGTCTTCACAACAAGCAACGTTCTCAGCTTTTTATTTTCTCTCTTGAGACAGGGTCTCTCTCAGTTGCCCAGGCTGGGTGTGAGCTGGTGATCCTCCTGCCTCAGCCTCCTGGAGTGATGGGATGATGGGCATGTGCTACCACTTCCAGGTTATATTCGTGATCTAGGTGGACCGGGATGGATGATGCACATCGCCATTAGAAAATTATTTTAAAGCTTTGTATTGATTTACACTGTCTGGTTCTCAAAAGAACTTGCGATAAAAGAAAAGTATAAAATGTGATTGCCTTCTCTCCAGGAAAAGCCTTGTAATCAGTCTGTTTCTCACTGAGCAGGAAGTGTTAATGCAGTGACTCATGGTTCTTGTGGATGGAGCAAGCAATTGGAGTCTTGTCCTTCAGCCAGTTTTTTCTTGATCATTACTTTGTTCAGAAAAATACTTGAAAAATGGTTTTGTATGAGATGACTTCTATATTAGGGCTTGGCAAACCACAGCCTGAGTGCCTGCTGCCTGGTTTTGAATGATGGTTTTCACATTTTTTAATGACTGAAAAAAGTCAAAAGAATAATTAGTCTGTGACAAGTAACAGTTAAGCGAAGTTTCAGTTTCAGGGTCCGTAAATAGAGCTTGGTTGGAGCACTGCTGAGTGGCAGCATGGGCTTGTTGTCGCCAACTGTAAGGGACAGGGCTGGAATGCGGCCCGGGCCTTGTGGACATCCTTGCCGGCCCTGTCCGACGTCCTCCCCTCCGGAGCTCCCCTGACCTGGAGTCTCTGCTCTGGGTAGTGATTCGGGGCCAGGTTCCGCAGTGTTCTGGTGCGCTCTTGTTTCCTGAGGGGTTTGTGTGTGTGTTTATTTTCTTTGAGGGGCTCTTGAAGGCGGGGCATGGCAGTTCTGCCCTGGAGTGTGGTGACCGTGGCCCTCGAGAGTCGAGAGTTGCACTGCCTCGGCCAGTCTGCTGCCTTGTGGGCTTTTAACCTCCCACACACGTGGTGTCTAAACACCTCCGGGCCCTCTCAGGTCACCGAGGTGACCCTGGGGTCATTGCCGATTTGGTGAGGCTCTCCTACCCCGGACAGAGTCTAGCTTTCCGTTTCATCCAACAGGAGCCCTGACCTAACAACTGTATGTCCTTATTGTTTTCTCTTTTCTTTCTTTTTTTTTTTTTTTGGTACCGGGGATCAAACTCGGGTCCTTGAGCTTGCACAGCAGGCGGTGAAACCACTGAGCTAAATCCCCGGCCCTCTTTTCTCTTTCCTCTCTCAGCTGATAACAGAACGAAAAAGAAAGTGGCCCACCGTGAAAGAAAGCAAGATTTTTCTGCCTTTAAGCAGACAGACAGTGAGATGAAGGTTAAAATCTCCCCGCAGCTTCTCCTGGCCATGCACCGTTTCCTAGCAACAGGCAAGTGCACTTATCTCTGTTTTGATCTCTGCCAGCCCCAGGCCGCTAGTGCTCAGCACCACTGAGGGGGGCTGGGGGTGGAGACCCGGAAATGGGGTGATGAGTAATGCCACTTTTGTGTTTTGTTTTTGTTTTTTTGTTTTTTTGTTTTGTTTTGTTTTTTTCTCTTTAAATTCTCTCCTCTCCTGTGTTCAGTGTCGGCATGAACCCTCTGAGACATTTACCAGGGGTGGACCAGTAACTTAAAATTGGTCTGAAAGGTAAGGACAAATGTCAGAGCCACACTGCATGTGTACGGTGGGCCAGGTCCTCTCCTTGCAGCTGAGCCCACAGGGCAGCTGTGTCGAGTAGGCTGACAGTGCAAACCAGACTCCCCTCATTTGATTGGACAGTTGAGTACTTCTCTCTGCAGCTTGCCCTGGAGGAACAGTTGGACATCAGTGGTAATGCAGGTGCTATATTTTGCAAAGAAGAAAAATAGATTTTTCAGAATGAAATCTTTGTCTTTTATGTCTTCTAATGAAATCAGAGATTCTGAGGACTTTGACATGGATTTCTTGGTGGCCTCTTCAAATGAGATTACTAGCTTAGGCCCACTGTAGAAGGCAAGTATGCACATCACTAAAGCCACCCCTAGCCGGCACTGACTGCCGGGTCAGGGTCCAGTGGTCTCGGCCTGACCACCCCCACTTCCCTGTGGCCTTCTTGGGGAGCCGAGCTCTGTTGGCCTGGGGGAGTAAGAAAATCCAAAGGTGCCCAGAGCCTTGTAGAAGATGTCTGTTTCCAAGATGTGCAGCCAGTACCTTTCGGCTGCATGCAGCATACCTAAAATATTTTGAAAAGAAGGCCCCCAGCAGCCACGGGATGGAGTTCCACCTGCACTGCCAATGGTGGAAGTGCTCACAGTGTAATATTCGCGACAGGGGAAGATGTCCACGGTACGGCGTGACGTGGGAAGACGCACCGCAGAGAACTGTGTGCCTTAGGGTTGTGATGGTGTCTCTCTCTGCACACATGTGCACACCCACACAGGCACATGTGCCCAGGCAAAGCACTGGAAAGAAATGCTCACCAAATTGCTCTGCACAGTTAGCTAGCTGGTTGGCTTATAGATGACTTTTATGTTCTTACCTTTTTCCTATTTTTCTAATTTTCTGCAATGGACTATCATTACTGAAAAGTTGCAGAAGGGAGTTCAGAATTTATACCATTCACACATAGCAACGAATTAAAAAATGAGATCTTTAACTTGCTTAATATTCTCTTAAAAGTTCTGGTGGTCTTGTTCCTCAACATTTCAGAACCACACATTTGCTAGGTGTAGCGGTGAGGGCCTGTGATGCCAGCTCTCGGGAGGCTGAGACAGGAAGATTCAGAGTTCAAGGCCAGGCTAGACTACAGAGTGAGTTCAGGGCCAGCCTGGACTACACAGTGAGACCCTGTCTGAAAAGGAAAAGCAAACCAAAACAAAAAACAATAAAACACTGAATGTTATCCTACTCTGCCTCTGAGCCATCATAAGGCCCAGTTTCAAAAGAGCAGCCAGAAGTCAGTAATTTCAATGTCTGTCATTTGAAATACAGTTTCTCCCTTTGTAAATGCTGCCCAACAGAACTCGTTTGTTGGCGGTTGGAGTGCATGTTGATGTGTGCACGGCCTTGCTTTGGTTCTGAACCCCGCCCTGGGTGGTCCCGGAATTTCTCAGAGCGGCTGTGGGGAGACGGGCCTGTGGGGAGACGGGCCGCAGAGCCGCCGGACTAACCGCACTGCGCCGGGCGCTGGCGCCCTCCTGTGGCTGTGGTTGGACAAACCCTTGTGCTTGGGGGAGGCCCTGCTGGCACTCGAGCTGCTGCTGCTCGGTCTCATTCCCATCGGTCAGCAGTGCAGGATGTTTTCCTGAAGGAGACGCCCATGACAGGTTAAAGGAAGATAAAAGGGGCAACGATGAGACTTCAGCATTTTCTGATTTCTCCCAGGTAATCTGTCCCTGGAGGATCACCAAACGGAAGTCTTGTTCATCCGCGTGGATCGCTTTGATGCCAAGTGTTCTCACTGAACGCCTTACTGACTAGCGTCATCTTTTCCGTCCACTTGAGTGTAATGTCGAGTTGTGTTTATGTCTATAGAAGTAGAAGCATTTAGCCCATCCCAGATGTCAGAGAAGATCCTTCTAAGACTGCTAAAGCACCCCAATGTCATCCAGGAGCTGAAGTATGACGAGAAGAACAAGAAAGCCTCAGAGTACTACCTCTACCAGCGAAACAGACCCGTAGACTACTTCGTCCTCATTCTGCAGGTCAGAGGGTTACTCAGCATCGGTTTGCATCCCCGAGTCCCCGCCTTGCAGGGTGGAGGAGGCCTGGTGCAGGCCAGTGGCTCACAAGGGTTATTTTGTCCTTACCTTACTGTGTTGGGGAGAATTTCATCTCTTTGTCTTCATGTGTATGAAGTGACTGGAACACAAAGTCATGACTTGAGCTACTTTATTTGCCAATACTAAAAGGCTGAGTGTGACTGCTGAGGCTCTGAGTCAGACGAAGAATGGTGAATGAGGTTGTCGGTGGTTTTTAGGGTTTGGGGAAGCTCCTGTCCCTACCCCAATCTTGGTGGGTTTTTGAAATTTATTATCATGGGTTCCTTAGTTCTCTTTGTATCACCTTTTCTCTTTTCCCTCCCTCCATAGGACTTGACCATGAGATAGCTTGGTGACTAAGAGATATCTTGTGTCTCTTCCATTAACAACATCAAAACAATGCATTCATTATTTTTATCCCTTGTAACTAAACAGACCCTGTGTGATGGGAATGAATATGATACTGACAGCCCCCAGGCAGGGATAACGACTTCCTTCTCACTGTAAACCTAATCCAGCATGGGGATGGGCCACCCATTCTGAACCCTTTGAAGGGCTTCCAGGCCGGAGATCGGTAGAAGGCCGTGTTATGTCACACTTGCGCTGCAGGCGGTGCAGCCCTTTGCATGGAGGCCACGGTGGGCATCACAATGAATAAAAGCCTAGTTTTATTGATTTCTGGTGCCTCTTTATAGACAAAGCATCTTTTTCAGGAAACCTGAGTTTATTTCAAATCAAGAATATTGGCCCCGTAAGCTTGCTGGTATTTCTTGGTTATTGCCTAGATATGAACTGGAAGTCCCATTGCAAGAGTATAATTAGTACGTGAAAGGCCCTGAAATTTGCATGAGTCCAGCAAGGCCCCAGTTACCTAAATGAATTATGAAATTTATTTTTATTTGGAACTCGCTCTTCTCAGATGTGTAGCTGTCAGAAACGCCTGCAGTGATGGGCCCATGGAGGCCTGCGACTGAGCAGCATCGTGTCTCTGGAAAGAGGAGTAAGGAGCAGGAAGCCCCTCTGGCGTTGGGGGACTAGCGAGGGCTTAGAAGCTCGTGTTTCTGGGCTCTGGTTCAGTGCCCTGGGTCTTCTGCGAACCTTAATCTTAATCACTTCTTTTTCTCTGGAGATACATAAGCTCGAAACTCTGAGGGAACTAGAAGAGATGTATTTTATTCATTGTAATGAGGAAACAAAACATTCATAATTCACATAAAAGCCAGATAGGACTATTCCATGAACCACTAGAAACTCTGACATTGAAGACTGTTATGTGAGAGAATTGGAAGATTGGTTTTATTAATTTTAGCAGTGACATCAGAAACCAGGTGGCTCCCTATTCTTGTTGAGTTAGTGTTTAGTTGTGAGTCAGTAATGCTCTGTTGCTATACCAAAAAGCCATAGATCTTAAATTATATGGAAAGGGACTTTATAATCTCTGTCCGTTTAAAAGTGGTGAACCTTTTAAAGATTTTTTTTTGATAAGGCCAAGCCATTTTAGGTATATATACCTATATTTGATTATTTCTTCATGTTACATGCTTACATAAATGTGACAAGTGTACTGAACTGAGGATGGCATGGGGATCTTATAAATAGTGTGTGTGCTGGAGGCCAGGCCTATGCAGGCGTTTAAACTGTGGATTGGGGGCCAAGTCCTGCTCTTGCAGATCAGACAATTCCCTGAGGGCCCGGAGAGTAGCAGAATGAAACGCCTGGCGTAGCTGCCATCATTTGCAAAGCACACTCCATCCTCAACCATCGCCACTGCAAACGGGGGTGCCTGGGATGGCGCGTGCTCCCCCGCATTTCAGAAACACAAGTCAGAGGGAAGCAGTGCCATCTGCCTTTCCTCCTTGGCCTCCGGGCCACAGATGCCCCTCCTTTGCAATGTTAGAAAAACTCCTTAAGTAAGCGTTGTTGGGACTGTTCTTGTACTAGAAACACATCATTGTTGTTTTTTTTTTTTTTGGTACCGGGATCGAATTCGGGACCTTGCGGTTTCAAGGCAGGCAGTGGAACCACTGAGCTAAATCCCCGGCAGAAACACATCATTTTTTAAGAGTGGGCCCTTGGATGAAATGAAGTCTAATTTATTCAAGGTGAATGATTTAAATAAACTTAAAAGAATATTTTGTAAGTTATATAATACAAAGTACACACTTCCCACTACATATACATAAAACTAAAATTTCAGGTTTACCCAAAAAAGTAGGGTTTTTTTTTTTCGGTACCAGGGATCAAACTAGGGTCCTTGCACTTGTGCAGCAGGTGGTGAAACCACTGAGCTAAATCCCTGGCCAAAAAAGTAGATTTTTAAGCTACAGCGTATTGAGGGATTGATCAGGGCAAAGCTAAAAACACAGTAGAGCGTGACAAAATCTTATTATCTCTCTGCCTTAAATAACTTAACAAAATATACATATAAAAGTAGAAGTGGTGGAAAACATTTCTGTCATCATAAAAGAACAAGCATACCAAGAAAAGTTATATGGTACTTTAAAATTACATAACTAGTAAAATAAAACTAGCAGATTTTTGAAAACCAAACATAAGCCAGAGAGAAGTACTTTTGTTTTGTTTTATTATTATTATTTTGGCGCCGGGGATCAAACTCAGGACCCTGTGCTTCGGAGGCAGGCGGAGGCACCGCTGAGCTAAATCCCTGGCCCCAGAGAAGTACTTTTTAAAAACTTATGTGACTCATAGTAAGATCATATATTATTCACAGTGTACATTCTAGTAATTACAAACAGGTATAAATTTCATAAAATCCCTACATAGATGTTAATAAAGTTAAACTAGAAACAAAAAATTCACAATTTAAAAGTACTAAACATGGTGATGTTTGTCTGTAGGGCACAGAACGGTTCATATATGTCCTCATTTGTGTAAGAGGAAAAAAACTGCACTTGACTGTCACACAGGCACATATATATATACAATTGGAATTTCCCTGAAATGTTGCTCAGGAACCTGGTAGTAATTGTTCCTTCTCCATTGGAGATGTGCAGGGCCAGGACAGAAGGAAATTGAAGCATTTCTCCCTTGTATGGCTTGAATTTCTTAGCATGTGCATGTCTTATCTATTTAATCACTTAAAAATAGAATTAATGGTAAAATAAAAGCCCTAAATAGCAACAGAATTAGGGAAAAATACATGGGATACCTTAAAATAGATAATATACCATAAAAGACTATTAATAATGTAAATACCATCTGTACAATATATCAGAATTTTAAGAAACTTTCTCTAAGTACTTAAAACAGAGAGAACTATAATTAGCCCCCAAAAAGAGCAAAGCAATAAAGTAAAAAAGAAAAGTAAAAATTGTCATAAAAAATAAACTCAAATGAGAAAGCCTTTACAAACCACAAATCAAGATTTGATGTTTTAAAAGATTAATAATATCAATACTGCCTTGGCATAATTAATGTAATAAAAGAGAAAAAAATAAGTTTTTTCTTCCCCCTAAAAATCTGGAACAAAGGATTTAGTAGGGAAAAATAGAACTGTAGGGAACTGCCGAAGATTTCTGCGTTAGAGCAAGACAAGATGAGAACTGGGTGTGGTGGCACACGCCTGTGATAACCCCAGCCCTCCCTCGGGAGGCTGAGGCAGGAGGATCACCTCAAATTTGAAGCCAGCCTGGATCACATAGTTCAAGGCCATCCTGAACTACAAAGGGAGACCCTGCCTCAAAAAAAAAAAAAAACAGGTGAAGGGCTATTCACAGACACTCTGCGATGGACATGGGCTCAGTCCTCACACCAGTTAGATGAACGGCTAAGCTCACTAAAAGGCAGCAAGAGTAATGCCATCCCCAGAGACTTATTCATGTGACGTGTCTGAATTTGGTTTATTTTAGGGTGAAAAGCTAGCTTACGGACGGCTAAACAAAATGTGCCACATTACTTACTAAAGCAATAAAAAAGTTCTTACGCTTAGGTCAGTAGAGATCTGTTAATAGTTAAACATCAAAAGTATAAATAGACACAAAAAGGGCTATAAACTGCTTATATCCTTAAATTAACACTCACATCTAAATGCATCATAGTTTACAAAGTATCTATAAATTACACCAAATCTATTATAAAATAGTTTACATGCCTAATAGCTAATAAATTAGATATGATAATGAGGGGTCATTGTGCAATAACTAAAGAGATGGAAAGCATATACCAAAGTTAAAAATTTGCATATGCACAATATTTATAACTGCAAAAGATTATTCTAATAAAATGTGATGGATCGCTGTATAATTTATATAATTGGTATTTTACAATGAGCCATTCATTGGTCCTTTGAGGAGTAAAATGTCCAAATAGCAAATGAAAAGTATGCTTGCTCTTTCACCGCACAGGACCTAGGTGTGACGTTAGCAAATGCAGCAGGGAGGAGAAGCGGTGGGTTTTTCTTAGCTCATTGTATATTTGACAGAATATTCTTTCCCCCTGGAGGGTTTTTTTCCCCTCTTGTTGACTTCATGGTTCAGATTAAAAAGATACTCTTTTTAAAAATTCTTTTCAGTTGCCTTATCCATGTTCTTTAAAGCTTCTGATGTGGGTTCAACAGAGTTTTCCCTAAAGTAGGAGTTGTTGTTTTGTTGAGGTAACATATTGGAAGGTATCTTAGTTACTTTCTGGTTGCTGGCCAGCATCCAGGTCAATCTGTGGCAAGATGTGAGCTCCAAGGCTTGCGTGGCTGCACCCCTGTGGCACCATTGGTGGTTGCAGCTCTGGTGGCTTCTCTCTTGGGCTGGCTGTGCCCACTCCTTACAGCTTTCCTCAGATGATCAAGGTTCCTGGCTTCTCCAACCTTCTGGGGTCTCCACAGCACCTAGGCTTCACACACTGTCCCCTCAGGTGCACTGCCTGGCCTCCCAGGCCCTCTTCTGAAATCTGGGTGGAAGCCTTTCTGATCTCACAACTCTTGCATTCTGCATGCACCTAAAACCAGCACCTTGTGGATGACACCAAAGCCTGGCTGCCAGGTGGAGCAGCAGCCAAGCTTCCTTCTCTCCTGGTTATGGGGGTCAAGTGCCTTGACCTCTGAGCACAATGAACCCAGTCCTGAGGAACAAATTTCCTAAACCACTGCCCTTCTGGGACATAGTTCCCTGAGGCTCTCTTCTCAAAGCAGTCTTTCACCTCTGCAATTTTGAGGCTGCAGAGGGTTGAGTCCTGTTGGTTCTTGTGATACCCTTAGGCCATCTTTTCTATTGTCCTGTTCCAAAGTACTTGGCTTTTTATTGTTAATCCTTTCAGCAGCCATTCCATCCTTGTAGGCTGAAACTTTATTGGGACTTCCTTTCTGGCCAAACTCTAAACTTTTAAAATCATTCTGCTGGGTCATTTGCTCTTGATTCTCACCATAAGTCTGGCTAAAAGCCCCCAACTATAGCCGTGCTACCAGCTCAGCATTAGACTGCCTTGAAAATTCTTCTACCAGGTTAATTAGCCCACTGCACCTAATCCCAGTCTCCTGCAAATTCTTTGGACATGAGCAAAATGCAGACCAATTTTCTCCCAGAGCATAGTACACAGTGTGGAGTCCAACTGCCAGTGCAGTCCCTGTTCCCAACAGAAGCAGAAACCTCCTGAGCCTGGCCTTTACCAGCTGCATTTCTATCAGCAGTCTGGTCCTCTGAGCTCCGACCAGAATCTCCCAGCGAGCTTGGCTTGCAGCATTCCAGGGCTGCTGCTTCAGCTGGCATCTCCAAAACTTTGCAAGCTCTTTCCTTAAGCCAGTTGCAAAGGTTCCTGAACCATATAGTCAGGTAGCGTCACTTCTCTGGTATGAATCTGTTTGCTACCTTCTTGCTGGAATAAAACACCTGCCACCCACAGGTTCAAGGCCCACTCTTTGTGGAGCTTTCAGTCCATCATTGGCTAGCTCCAAGGCAGGGCAGCAGGGCCGAGGGGCTGGCAGAGGAGGCAGTTCATGGCGTGGCCGTGGCCAGCAGGAGGCAGCAAAGGAAAGACTTTCCTTTCCCTGCCATCCACGCCCAACATGGCCTTCCTGTTATCCACACCCAGAGCTTTGCTAAGCCACTGAACTAATCAGTTACCCTGCACCCTGCATCCAATATCACACCCACGATCCAGGCACTTCCCATACCCCTACCTAAGAGGCTTTGAGGGGAGTCTAGATATAAGCCGTAACCGAAATGTACAGCCTTGACAGTACTTAATATGGTTTCACCTCCTATTGGGAGGAGAATTTAAGCTGTGAATACCAAATTTTCTGCCAGGCGTGGTAGCACATGCCTGTAATTCCAGCACTGGGGAGGCTGAGGCAGGAGGATCACTTGAGTTTGAGGTCGATTTTGGGCTACGTCGTGAGTTCAAGCCAGCCTGAACTGCATAGCGAGACCTTGTCTCAAACCACAAACAAAACAAAACAACCCCACAGATTTTCTTACAGGGTTTTGAATGTCAAGTCTTTGTGTCCCAGTGTACTAATGGAGCTGCGGTTTTAAGTTCAGGTAATAGACCCATTTTAAAGAAAAAAATTACTTGGACTCTCAGCAGTGACCCTATTTTTAAAAGTTACCTTAAATAAATATGTATAAATATGAGACTGGGTCTTAGCTCCTTTTGCTTAAAGTGCTTACTCATGACTACAGGGCAAAACCAATTTGCAAATTACTTAATTCTAAATGTAAATAGATGTAGAGAGTAAATGTGGAGCTGTACGCTGGTTGGCTCAGGGGCTGCTTTCTGTGCTGGGACCAGGCGCTGTGCATGAGCGTGGTGGCCTGGGCCCCAGGTGTCTGGGAGGGAGGGAGGGAGGGAGGCAGGGCTGGCACCCCGGCCGCCTTGGGGCTGCTCCGCATGTCTGGACGGCGCCGGCCGTCACTGGGTGTCCACTGGCGGGACCGGGTTACGTGCACGTGAGCCCAGCCCTGACCCTTGAAGCTCGGCGTCTCTCACACCCCGGTGGGCACAGACTCCCTGTCCTGCCTCGGTCGCCTCAGGCAGACCCGGAACACTGCTGTGCTGACACGCGAGGCTCGGCCAGAGGGCTGGAGTTGCAGCTCGCACAGGGAGGTGGTCAGCCCAGCGCTGACACCCGGTGGTCGCGTTTGGTTAGAAGATGGCTGACCAGATGGTTCAGAGGGGATGGATTAACTTTGGACCACCGAAATGTAAGAGAAGGGAAACATTTATGGAGCAAACTTAGAGTCCCCCCAGGCCCACGCCACAGCCAGACAGCAGGCGGACAGTCCAGACGGCGTCCGTGGGCACTGCCCTTCGCCAGGCTGCTGGCACAAACCTCATGTCTACGCCCCTGGTGCTCATCTGCGTCCTTTCTGCTGTCCGGTCCCTCGCGTGCTTTGTGACGGTGGCCTGAAAAGGAAGAGGAATGCGCAGAAAGAGCGCAGCTTGAGAGGGGGAAGGCTCAGGGCGGCAGCCGTTGGGCTGTGCCAAGCCACCTGCTCGGCTCGGCTCAGTGAGGCTCTGCTCAGCTCTGCTGGGCTCTGCTGGGCTCTGCTCGGCGAGGCTGTGCTGCCCCGACAGGAGAGCATGAGGCCTTCGCGCCAAATGTTCACTCACACACAGCCTAGCTCCCTCAGGACTGTCTGCAGCCTACCCTACCCTGTCCTCTTCTCCCGCTGTCCCTTTCCCCTCCGCCCCTTGTGTGACGACAGTAGATTCATGAATGTTTCAGATGCAGAAGGCTGTGTAGCGCCTCCCTCGTAGGGAAGGGCTCCTCTGAGCCTCACATAGCCCCTCGGGCATGGCCCTGATCTCCGTGCTGGTGGTGCTACTTGAAAACGGTCTGTTTGGAACCATTGGCACATAGCAGTGGGTGAGCAAAGATGTGGTGTTGAAGTTTTGTTCCGAAAACGTACCTGCCAGAGGAGCTGAACTCCTGTGGAGAGGGCCACTGGTCGGGGGGTTCTTAGACCTTTTGCGATTGTAGAATCTGCAGGGATCCTTTAAGCTGCCGTGATTCTGTAAGTGGGGTCCAGTTAATCTAGTGCGTGGTTCCTGAGCGGCAGAGCTTTCACCAGACTGCGAAGACGGCTGCAGTGGGTTTCCCATAACGCTGTCCGTGTGCTCAGTCTGAAGATTCGTCCTGAAGGTATGTTTTTGAGATTTGGGGGTGAGAACTGTGCCAAGGGTGAGAACTTCTGCCCGGTGGCCCTTCGGTCCCCACTTGGTTCCTGGCTGTCCTCTTGGGCCATGAGCTGCAGGCTGGACTTGTCCCCTCCCCGTGTCCCCTTCAGCCTGCTCTGCTCCACTCCCGACTGGTGCCCTCCTCCGCCCTCTGCCCAGCCCGGACTTCAGGAGGAGGGCCTCGAGAGCTGGGACTTGCTCTCTCCTCCTAGCCCTGCCCCTCACTCCAGACTCCAGTCCCCGGCATGGCACGTCTTCGGATTGCTTCGAGCCACCTGTGCTTGGGACGCCGGAGTCCTTCTCCCGCCTACGGTCCCTCCCTGCCAGGCCCGCCAGGTCGTGCTGACTCCTCTCCCGGAGTTCCTCTTGTTGGACCCCTTCCCGGGCCTGCGGCTTGCATCCCAGCATTGCCGGACTGTCTTCTGGCACAGTGTTCTCTGCCCAGAGCCCGTCCCCGGCCTGTGGCCTCCAGGCTGTCCCCGCCTGCCCTGTGGGGCTGCTACCTGTTGTCGCCACCCCAGCAGCCTGCCTTCTCTCTGTTCTCGCAGACCGGCCTGCCCGTAGCTTTCCTTCCTGTATGAAGGCACAGGAAGTGCATCCTTTCTCTGGATGCCTTACATTCTTGTGCTTTTTATTTCTGGGCTTGGCTCGGCTCACTGGCTTTCAAGCACAACCCCCTGACTTGGCACTCAAGGGCAAGCCTGTCTGTCTCCTCACCAGCTCGGCCTGCCCTGTAGGGCCCTGCCTGCATGGCAGGGTTTTCAGGGCCTGCTTGTTTGGGGGTTGATTTGAAATTCAGTGCTACTGCGTGCCTGTAACCCCAGCATCTGGGAGGCTGAGGCATAGGGGTTGCAATTTGAGTCTCATCTGCGCCATGTAGTGAGGCCCTGTCTCAAAATACACAGGGCCACGGATATAGCTAGGTGAGAAGGCCCTGGATTCAGTCTCCAGTACCACTGAACAGCTAGACAGGTGGTCAAGGTTCTGAGAGTGGAGTGCTGGCTGGCACGTGCCTGGCCCTGGATTCAGTACTCGGCACCACCAAAAACAAACAAGAAAGCCCCCACATTGTAAGGTCCTTTCTTCTAGCAAAAGAAGTAAGAACAGAATTTCCATTGAGTGAAGGAAAACCTAAAAGACAATAATTTGAAAATGGTCTTCTATAATTGGGAATTTAATGTATACGGTAGTTTTAATAGGAATTGATGAGAATGGTAGGTTTGCCTCTGTAGCTGGCGAGTGTAGCATGCTGGTTGAAAGCTTGCTCTTCGGTCACTAAATCTTTGAGCCCCTCTCCCTGTAAGGGGGTGTTTGTGTCTGCTCCACAGAGCTGTGTGCATTTGGTGAATGAATAAAACTTTGTGTCGTGTTAGTTCGTCTCGGTGAGCGGTGGCCTGGTGCCCGTTGGTCCCTTGTGGGCGTGTGTTGGGGCGACCCTCCCTCCAGAGAGGCGTCAAAGGCAACTTGAGCAGGAGCTGCTGTGACTGGCTGGGAGCTCTGGAACGAAACCCTTGCGAGAGTATTCCAGTCGCCCAGCGAGCCTGGCCTGGAAGGGTAGATCATAGAGCCACGGGATGGACGATTCACGGCCCTCCTGAAGGGCTGATGGTGTCAGGAGAGGGCACAGGGCTAGAGAAAGGGGAGCCGAGGGGAGGCCAGTTCTGGGGGAGCCTTTCTCAGGCACTTCTCCAGGATGCCGGCGAGGGGAGGTCTCATGGGCTGTGGGGCTCCGGGCCGTCTGGACAGGGCCCTGGCCACCAGACAGCTGCTGACCTGGTCAGGACGCTGTGCCCCGGAGCCGCTCTGCAGTGTGGCTTTGACCCTGGTTCTGCCTCCACTTCGGTTTCTGAGGGCAGCAGGGCTGGAACCCCTCAGCGCTGGTCTTTTTATTAGGAGGGGCACCGAGCCTCAGGGCGAAGGATACGGGAAGTACTGAGCCAGCTCAGACATGCGCCATCAGGCTTCGGCGGTCACCTCCACATGTCCAGCCAAATCTAGTTTTTCTGTTTCAGAGCAGGGCCGAGGATTGAGCTCAGTGGTTGTGCTGCCTGCCTCTATTTCAGAGTAACCGCTCCGTGGGAAAGACTGAAGCTTTGCCTCCTTGGGATTGTTGGGAAGGGAACTTGGGCAAGGACGACCACATTTCATTTCACAGAGCGGGCAGTGGACTGGGGGAGCTGTCTGAAAGCTTGCCTTTTCTTTCCTCAGGGGAAAGTGGAAGTGGAAGCTGGGAAAGAAGGCATGAAGTTTGAAGCGAGCGCTTTCTCGTATTACGGCGTGATGGCCCTGACAGCCGCTCCAGGTGAGTCCGCCTGGCCTCGCAGGAGCCCTGCCTTTCCGCGGCCGGCGCTCTGCCAGCTGACCCTTGCTGTTTGCCGTCTGAGCTCCTCACTGACGCACGCCACGTATCCTACGACTGCGACCGCGCAGAGCTAAGCGTGCCCCGATGAGTTCTCACGCTGGACGCACCTGTGTCCTCCAGCGCCCCCCGCCCCCGGACAGCAGCACTGTCAGGCCCCACGCTCCTGAGTCGCAGTCCCGGAAGGTGACCCTGTCGACTCGGACACTGCGCCCGGCCCTCCCTCGTGGGGTGCGTCCTGCCCACTGTGTTGTCCAGGTGGTCACTGCGTGTAGCACCCTGTGATGAGGCCAGTGGACGGGGCAGCTTCCTGCTGCAGCTTGCAGTTCTGTCCACGCGTGATGTGCTTCTGCAGCCTCTGCCACACTGGGCAGCGGCTCCCAAGGGGCTGGCCGGCCCGCTCCTGCCTGTTCCGGGCCGGGGCTCCCCGTCCTTGCCGTCCCTGCTGTCCCTCGCTCGGCCTTTTAAGTAGGAGCTGTTGCAGAGGTTCCATTTGCCTCTTCCTGGTTATCTACTGCCCGCTGCTGCTCTCCCAAGTGTGCATGGGCATTGGCCAGATTCTGTGAGCACGAGATGCCAGCAGGCTGCTCCTGGCCTAGAAGCCTAAACACGGGTCCTGTGGGCGTGGGGCTTGATCGGTTTCTGCCTCGCTTGTCTTTCCCGCACCTGTGCCCACCTGCACACTGGCAGGAGCGGCCTGGAAGGTAGATGAGGTGTTGGAGTGCCACCTGGTGGCCAGAATACCGAGTGACATGCTGGACTAGGAAACTCGCAACTCTGTAAGAGCAGGCCCCGAAAAGAAGGCTGGCACTTCTGAAACCTGCCTGAAAAGGGGCAGCTGTGCCTCCAAACAAGTGTGTGTGTGTGGGGGGGGGCTGGTCTTTGCCTCCTGTGCCCCTCAGCTGTGACTCAGCTGGGTTGGTCTCCTCACTCCTGTGCAGGTTTTTGAGCCCCAGGGGCGCTCTGTCCTCATGCCCAGCTGGTGGCTGTCACCACGGGCCTGTCTGCGCCCACAGCTGGGAGTCTGGTGAGCTTGAAGATGCTCGGCCGATAAAGACCAAGGGCACTTTGGAGCCCAATGCAGGGCACCTCAGGTGCGGGCTCTAGTAGTGAGCGGCCCTGCTGTGCCCCTTCCCACAGGTGGGAGTGTTACTTCCCTTACTGTTAGGACAGACGGCAACGCTATTTAACACAAATGCACATAACCCTTAAAGTGTAGAGGAAAGCTGTTGTGTGACTGTTTTTGGCAGCCAAACTCACATTAGCCTTAGGTTAGTAGAACCAGGTCTGTAAGGTGGTTTTGAAAAGAAAGAAGAGTGAATGGTATACTTGTATTGGTTAGTTTCTTTAAACCTAGACGTTAGCTCCATATCCTGGCCCTTAGTTGAAGGCCAAATCCCATTCCGAAAGGAAGGGAGGAGAGGCCCTTCACCAGGAAACCTCCTCGGCCACCACAGTCTCACTCGCCTAGCTTGGAGCTACCAAGAGGAACGGGAAGTTCATGGACAGCATCTCATTTATTCCAAAGCCTAGTGTTTCACTTGACCTCACAGCTGAGATCTGGGACTCAGGTATTTTCAGGGAGGCACAGTTAGTGCAGGGTGTTTCACTACCAGGAGATGCCTGTTTGTTTACCAAAGTCCCTGCCTGGGAGAAACCTAGGGGTCCTTGGTTCTGCAGACGCCTGCCCTGCGTGTCGGGGGCTGTAGCTCAGGTCCAGCAAGCAGTGATGAACATGACCTTGGTCAGCCATTCTCAGGAAATCGGGGCATAGTATTCTTGACTCCCTTTTGTCTATTTTGAAATTTGAGATACTTATAAAGAAATTCAAAACATCAGGTCAAAATAACAAGACTGGGTGTGCAAAGGCCTCGGATAGCATGTTGCCTGTCACCAAGGGGAGCGCTGCGGGCATTCGGCTTGGTCTGGGAGAGCCGAGCGCTCCCTTTGTGTGGCCATCTGACCAGGCCCTTAATGATGGCTCAGCGCTCTAAACCCGAGTCGGCATCACTGGCTTGGGGATTTCTAGGCTGGAGAAGCTGCCACCGGACGAGATTTCTCCTGGCCCAGCTCCCTCTAGGCCTTCCCGGGAAGCAGCAAGTGCTTGCTCTTGCTTATCCGATGCCACACGGGCTTCTGGTCTCTGGGATCAGTGCTCCTATGGGTAGAACAGGTATCCGCTCCTGTCCCTGATTAGAGATTGCCTTTCTTGCCTTCTGATACCGTCTCACCCTGTTTTTCTCCGTTTTTCAGTTCCTTTGTCCCTGTCTCGTACCTTTGTTGTCAGCAGAACAGAGTTGTTAGCAGCAGGCTCTCCAGGTAATTCTGCATGTTTCCTTTTCATAATTCTCCCAATTGCTTACCCTCGACCTCTAGAAAGCTTGGCCGGCCACGTCTGCCCCCTCTCTTTGACCCCTAAGACCGTTAGGTTGTCTGAGTTCATAGTGAGCTACGGGGAAGCATAAGCCACGGCAGCTGCAGAAACCTGCAGAAGCCCGGGAACCTGCGCAGGGAGCGAGCGCGGGGTCGAGGGAGCGGCGGAGCATGCGCAGTCCCCGCCCGGCCCACCTCCCTGGGCCGGAGTTCGCAGGCTTCCTGTGGGCCTCAGAACTGAAGGGAGAACCCACTCATCTCCGGTGGAATGCATTCAGCCAAAACTGAAGGACTGGGAACGTTCTTTGGCAAGCAAGGAAAATTCCCCCTCCACAGAGGCCGACTGCCCACCTGCTTCTTTGGTCCTTGCTCCAGCACGCGTGCGAGCGCGTGCATGTGGTCCCGCTCTCCACCGGGCAAGGGTCCTGCTGCTTTGAAATTAGTACGGTGCACATTCCTACCCAGCTACTGATTATTTCCCTGCCGGGGGCTTTGGCCGTGCCTGGCTAATATGTCCAACCCTTAAAAAGAAAGGGAACGGCTTAATCTTTCTTTAATTAAAATCACTGGGCTTTCCTATTGGGTGACACAATTTTTCTGTATTATTTTGTCACACACAGTTTATATTTTTAAACCTGAATGATGAAACTCGCATTCCATAACCCACTTTCAGCAAAACTCGCCAATGCTGCTGCTTGATGGAGGCGGCAGTCCTTGTCTCAGAAGGGAGCTAATGACCCTCAGACCTTTGCGGGGAAGCTGGAGTACGGGGGATGAAACACAATCCACAGAGCTCTGTAAATGGGGCCGGGCAGCAGAGGACACACAGACATGTACACGTGCGGTGTGTGGGTGTGCATGCACACCATTATGTTTTCCTCCCCAGTGTACTTGCTTGTGTCTGCCACCTATTTATTTTTGGAGGTGTTTTATTTTGTTTTGTTTTTTGAGACAGGGTCTCACTATGTATTCCAGACTGGCCCTGAACTCACTATGTGGCCCAGGCTGGCCTCGAACTTTCGGTGATCTTCCTGCCTCAGCCTCCCGAGTGCTGAGATCACAGGCGTGTACCACCATGCCCGCTTCTGCTACCTATTTTCAATGTCCCAGATGCTGAAGTAGAGGACTTTTGGAAGAAGCCCATAGAAAGGTCATTTGCATTTTGCTTTTGCTGTAGAATTAGAGATTTCTTAGTTCTGCTCACTGCACCTGATCCAGTAATAGAAGAGTCCACCTTGCGGTCCCGGCCTGCAGGCTGCCTGGTAGACAGGCCTTGGACTAAACTGGCAGCTTCCATCCTCTCCCTAGGGAGGACCCCGCTGTGCCTCCCCACTCAGGGCCACAGGAAAGGGTCCTAGGCAGGACAGACAAAGTCCATCAAGGCGGTCACAGGAAGCAGAGTCACAGTGCTGAGAGGGTATGGTGGGCCTGGAGTTCATAATCTCTGGCATCCAGAAACGTGACCCGGCGTGAGGGCCAGTCGCCCTGCCTGCATTTGTAGACTGTGATCCTCACAGTCTTGCTGCAGGCTGCCCAAAGTAGCCAGTGCAGTGCTGTGCATGCTTCAGGGTGTCTCTGCCCCACAGGTGTGTACCAGGCTGTGGGCTGCTACTGTCACTGCGCCACTGTTGCCATGACTGAATTGGGGGCTGAGCAGTGCGCTGGCCCACCGGGTCCTGGAAAGCAGGCTGCTTCTCCACACTGGCTGTGATGACAGAGGAGAAAGCCCCTCCTAGGAACAGGGCAGTAGTCACTAATGGGCCTGACCTCCGCCTGCCAGTGCCTGGGGTCTGGCCGGGAAGCCACGTGACCCGTGCCAAGCTGTAAATATCGTTAGATGGGGATCTTCAGGAATGGCAGTGGGGCTCGTGGGTGAAGCTCGGGCGGGGATGCAGTGGGACCCCTTATTTCAGAGAACTGGTGGGTCCATCCTGTGAGGAAAGGCTCAGTCCTGAGAGCGGGTGATGGGGGAGGTCTGAGTGGACCTTTGAGGCTGCACGTTTCACATAAGGATTCTGAATTTTACCAAAGTCAGGTCACCTGGTCGGAGTTTCTTTCTGCTAAGGATAAAGCGCTGAGAAATCGTTAATGTGCTTTGTTCTCTTGGAAGAAGATGACAGGACGCAGCAGGAGGGACCGCTAGCCTGAATTTAACTCTAACAGTGGAAAACTTGCTCAGGACATGACAAATGCAGGCACAAGTGTGGTGGCCTCCTCCTCAGTCCAGCACGGTCAGGGCTGGCCATTGGCGGGCTGAGGGGTTGCTGTCGCTTGGGAGCAACGGGAGGGGAGGGGAGAAGACCCAGGAGAACAGAGCTCTCTTCAGAATCACAGGCTCTGTGCTAGAGTGGAGTGCGCGGGCCAAGGCGGCAGGTTTTGATTGGCCTGTGACACCTTCCGATGGCTGAAGGACAGCGCCAGCTGCGGCTGCTGCTGGTGGAAGCCTGTCAGGGAGAGCCACCCCGGATGGGAGAATGGGTTCCCTCCACTCTGACATGATGCAGTGCGGGACCTGTTCACCTCGGGCACCCAGCTCACATCAGCGCAGGAGTTGTTTAGAAGAACAAACATGAGGGCCGGGGATTTAGCTCAGTGGTTTCGCCGTCTGCTGCGCAAGTGCAAGGACCCGAGTTCGATCCTCGGTATCAAAAAAAAAAACAAAACAAACATGGAAGAAGCCTTAGCGGAGGTGGGTTGTTTTTGATGAAATTTATATTAAAAGTCGCAGCACGCTTCCTCTGAGAGCGGGACAGTTACACTCATCTGCATCTCCTTTCTTTTTCTCCTTTGGTGGTACTGGGGATTGAACCCAGGGCCTTCACACAGAGCTCCATCCTCAGCCCTTTTAAAATTTTTAAACAGGGTCTCACTAAGTCATTGAGTTGCCCAGGCTGGGCCCAGCCTTGTGATCCTGCTGCCTTAGCCTTCCAGAGAGCTGAGGTAGGCGTGCACCACCACACCCGGCTCTCAGTTCATCCCAGTGGAAGAGGCCATCCAAATCCCTCCGCAGGACCCCACGCCCCTGAGCCACCTCAGCCACGCTTGTTAGGGGCCCGGCCTCGTGGTTTTCTTGGATGCCGCGGAGGGTTCTGGGCCGGATCGGATGAGGGGGTGGGTGGTGATCGGGTTGCCTGGCTGCGTGCTCCGAGCCAGCAGAGGTATTTTGTTCTCTAAGATACGTGCGGCCTCGTGAGCATCTGAGCCTGGCTTCTACTCTGGCTGAGTGAGGAGGGCTGACTCGGGAGGGCGCCCCACTTGTGTCCCGCCGCCTCGCCTCGCCTCCCTCACGGGTCTGCTCCCCTTGCAGGCGAGAATAAGTCGCCCCCGCGCCCGTGCGGCCTCAATCACTCGGACTCCCTCAGTCGCGGGGAGCGGCTCGACGCGGTGACGCCGCCGACGCTGGGCAGCAGCAACAATCAGCTCAACTCCTCCTTCCTGCAAGTCTACATCCCCGACTACTCGGTGCGGGCGCTGTCGGACCTGCAGTTCGTCAAGGTGAGTGGGCCCAGGTGCAGGGCCACTTCCTGGAGCGAGCTCCTGCCTCCTGCCCTGTAGAAGGCTTCTCTTCTTAGTCTGAAACAAAGACATCTTTGGAGATCAGGCCAGATTTAACTGGTAGAAACTGATCTCAATTTTCTAGTCTCAGAAAAATAATTTTCAGTACTGGGGACTGAATCCAGCTCTACCACTGAGCTATCTCTGCAGCCTTTGTTATTTTGAGACAGGGTCTCTGTATGTAGTGGTACTAGGGATCAAACCCAGGGCCCTCTGTCTCGGAGCTACATCCCCAGCCTTTTAAAACTATTTATTTATTTAGAGACAGGGTCCTGCTATGTAGCTCAGCTGGCCTTGAACTCAGTTTGCCTCAAGCTGACCTCAAACTGCCTGAGCCTCTCAAGGGCTGGGATGATAAGAATGCTCCACCACGCCTGGCTTTTTTTTGGTACTGAGGATCGAACTCAGGACCTTGCCCTTGTGAGGCAAGTGGCGGCACCACTGAGCTAAATTGCCCAGGCTGGTCTCACATTTGCAGTCCTCCAGCCTCAGCCTCTTGGGTAGCTGGGATTACAAGTGTGTGCCACCACGCCTGGCTATCTGTGAAATTTAAGACAAAATTTGGAAATGGGTTACATTAGTAAGAATTGACTTGTCCACGTCAATTTGGACCTCAGAGTGGCCGGTTTAAGCCATGCACAGTGGCACCACCTGTAGTCCCAGCTACCCAGGAGTCAGAGGCAGCGAGGTCTCTGGAACCCAAGAACTTGAGGACAGCTCGGACAGCTTAACAGATCCCCATCTCAAAGAAAAGAACATGGCTCAGTTTGTACTCCACAGTGGTTTTTCTCGCAGAGCGCTGGGTGGGTGTGGGCTTCGATGCGTGGCGCCCTAGAGGGAGAGGGCCTGACCCTGTGCCCCTCCTGGTTTGTCGGCCCCAGATCTCCAGACAGCAATACCAAAATGCCTTGATGGCATCCCGAATGGACAAAACCCCTCCGTCATCAGACAGCGAGAACGCTAAGATCGAATTGACTCTCACGGAGCTGCACGATGGCTTGCCGGACGAGACAGCCAACCTGCTCACCGAGCAGAACTGCGTGGCGCACGGCAAGGCCAACCACAGCCTGCACGGGGAGGGCGCCATCTAGGCCATCAGTGTGGGCTTGACCGCTGCAGTGTCCTTGACCTTCTGAGACCAAAGACTTTGTCCCTTCCCAGAAGCCACGGAGGACAGGACAGGACAGGACAGGACAGGACAGGACAGGACGGGACGGGATGGGACGGGATGGGATGGGAGGCGGACCTCGAGGTGGGAGGACAGTGCTGGAGATCCGGAGATAACTTCTGCCCAAATAGAATCATGTTTATTTTTTCAGCTGTACCTTTATCATTACTCACTCTCCTCCCTCAATTTGCATGAAGTTGAAAATTGTCACGATTTATTTTTTCAAGAGATCATGTTTTTTAAAAGTGTCTTTTGCAGAGTTTTAAGTCGTTCTGTCTGAACTCTGCTGTGGTCGGTGATGTGATCCTAACTGATGACTGGCCCTCGGGGGCTTGGGGGGTCGGGCACCTGCCTCTGCCCGGCAGTGTTGTTGCTGCGAATTTGAGGAGTGAGGAGAGCCAGGGCTGTCGTCCTGCTGAGCCTCTGGGGTTGTCCTGAGATTCACTGCTTAACCATGCCCGTTTCCCTCAGGAAGGGGATTTGCTTGGGAATGTGATTTTGTTCCCACCATAGGGAATTTTTATCACCAAAATGAATGTTAATGAATTTTGAGCCCATAGTTTATCATTGGCAAGAGGCATGTTGACTGCACCCCACCATTCCTGCCCACCCTAGCCCGACGCCCCCACGCAGATGTCCAGCGGAGCACCAGGGCTCTTCTGCACGGTGCGGTCACCCTCCTGCCCTTCCTCCCATGTAGGTAGCCAGCAGATGGGGTGACACGGGCCTGGGGCTGGGAGGGCATTTCTAGACCTGTGTTCCTAAGGAGGGGACTTTGGGGATTGCCAGCCCCTGCCCCTCCGTCCAGGCCTGGGGCCCAGCAGTAGCCGTGTCCGCTGCCTGACTGGAAGGCTCAACTTGGCCCCAAACGGACTCAGAAACCAAATGTGTGCTGTGGCTGTTTCGTGTCTCTTCCTCTCTTAATACCAAATCCACCGTGTGTTGTGGTGTTAACATCGGCAGGTGTTTTCGTGGGACCGAATTGTTGACCCACTTACTGATTTCGGGTGGTAGCGGGGGCCCTTGTGCATCTTCCTGGCAGTGCTCATACCTGAGACGGCTCCTCCCGGTCACCTCCGTGCGGGATTGTCCCTGCCCTCTGCGCCAGCTCTAGCGGAGAAGTTTGCCTGTGTGCACACTCCGGGGTGCGGGGGCCCTGGGTTCAGCAGCTCTGGGGGTGACATGCTGGGCTGGCTTTCTGGTGAGCAGTGTGGTGGTGACAACCCTGGAGTGTCTTCCTCAGGACGTGCTTGTCGCTAGGGGCTGCAGCCCTCTGCTGGCCCCCGTCCTGGGCTGTGGGAAGGAGCCCCACCGTGTGGCGTGACCTTAGTTGAACCCCACATGCCATCTACCCCGCTTTGCAAATGCACCCAGCTGAACACAACACCAGCGTGACCCATGGCCTGCAGCGAAAGTGCCCGAGAACAGAGTGCATCTGGCCCCGCCGGGCCAGGGCTCTCCCCAGCACACTGCCGCCTTGCGTGGAGGCGGGGCCCGGGGGCCTGTGGGCGCCTTCGCTGACAGTGTGGGCAGCGAGGCGGGCCCAGCTGAGCCTTCCCCGCCGTCACCCACTGAGGGAGGTGGCTTGCCAGGCCCTCTCAGGAGCTGGCAGGGCGGCTCTGCAGGGGCTCCCGAAGCCCACCAAGTTTGGACTCACTTCCTGTTAACTATGGCTCTTTACCTTTGATTATTCATGCTGTTTTATAACAACAAGGAATCCAAAACTAGCTCCTGTCTGGTCCCTGGCAGAGCGGAGGTGA
Source organism: Heterocephalus glaber (assembly GCF_000247695.1). The sequence continues at coordinate 2,366,952 of NW_004624831.1, forward strand.
ACTTCTGCTCTCCCGTCATACAAGGCCCCTGGCTGAGGAACAGCTTCCTCCTCTAAGCCCCACTGACCCTCAGGCGGATGGAGGCGACGTGCTAGCCCCGAGCGTCCCTGGGCTGGGGGAGTGGGGTCTTGGCTGAGAAGGCCCAGCTGCCCTGCGGCAGACAAGGGGAGGCAGCAGGTAGCTGGAACTTGGTGGCGGCGACTCCCTCTGTGCTGCTCTGGGTGGACGCTCCTGCCCGCAGCTGCTGTCTGCCGCGCTGGAGGCTGTGGGTGCTGAGCTGTAGACAGGAGACTGCTGTCACCAAGCCCTCACCTCCTCTCGGCCTTGCTGCCCTGGCACCCTGAAGGCACCTCTGCAACTGGATTCCTAGTGTCTGAATGTTCCCGGGACACTTTGCCTTCTCTGTAAACAAGGAGGCTTCTTCCTCCTGTCTTAGCGGTCATTTTCCTTTCATTGTTGTGTTCTGTATTATCAGGCAAGTCCAAAGTCATACATTTAAACTCTTGGGAAAGCAGAGCCCTATGATTTGTGAATACTGGGGATTGAATCAACTAGCTTCAATCTCAGTTCTTAAGTAATTTGAAAGGAAGCCACATACGATTCAGTTCTTCCTCCTCCCTCTCCTGCCTCCCTGTAGGGTGTGTGTGTGGATACAGGCATAGCTGGTCCCTGGCAGGAGGAGTAGGGCATTTGCCACTGCTCTCTTGTGGCATTTCAAGGAACTTGTGCAAATAGTTGTTGAATGCAGAGCTTCACGCTAATGTGGTACAGAAGTGTGAATGGACTTAATCTGCTATCCCCATTCCGTGCAGCTAAAGGACCAGCTTCTCCAAGTCTAGGAAGATGACAGTAGATTTGAAGAGAAACCCATTTTTCCTAGGAAGTGGAGCGATAGGATTTTGAGCTAAGTAGGAGCCATGCAGCTGTCCTCAAATCCTAGAGGCGCTGGCTGATTGAGCCTATGTCTGGCTAGGAAAAACACTGCCGGCCCTGACATCTTCTGAAGGCCCAGGCCCAGGGTATGAGGTCTCCCCAGAACTCTGATCCCAGGCAGACGACTCCCCCAGAGTGGTGGTGGAAGGTGCTCCCCTCCCTGGGCCCCCAGGGCTGGGCTTTGCACATGGTACTTTGTGGCCCAAGCCCTGGTGATGCGGGCTGCAAACAGCTCTGCTGGAGCACAACACAGCAGGCTCTGGAGGACACAAGGTGAGCCGGCAGGGCGGGGCTGGCCGGGCAGCATTCGGCTCTCCCCCGGGCTTCCCAGAATCAAGAAGGATTTAGAGTTGAGTAAGAAAGTGGACTTGGGGTTCTGAGAGTTTTCTGATGCAGACTTAACCATAAGTGAGCTACTCAGTGGACTCTCATGCCTCAGGGCTGTTAGTTTTTCTTCTGTTTGAGTGAACTGATGAGCGAGAGGGAGAGGTCTGGAAGTGTCTGGGGTGAGGTTCATTGCCTCCCTCTGAGGGTGAGTGGCGCTGAGGCTGGGCCCGCTGATACAGTACTGTCCTTCATGGCGGTGACATGTGGGCTTCCCACCAGCAGTCACCTGCTTTCTGCCTCTGCAGCTTCCTTCCTTATCTGAAGTCTCACATTCCAGAGTTCCTGGTCAGCCCTGGGACAGGAGGAGATGGTGTTCACAGCCACTGTACAGTGGGAACAGCCTTCCCCCCACTGCCTTGGGCTGGGGCTCTGCTGCTTACACTCTGGCTGGCTTCATTCAGGTAACCTTTGACATCATAGACACGTGTTAGACGTCTTGCGATGAGAAACCCCAAGTGGTACTTTTAACAACATGGAAGCGGAGGTGATAGTGGCAAGAGTCATGTCGGTGTTCCTGTTTGAAGGCTTGTAGAGATCCAGTGCGTAGAGCAAGATGTGAGCACGTAGACACATGCTCAGGAGTTCATGCCCACCGAGACCAGGAACGCACAGGATGGCTGGCGGTTTGTCTTGCTTCACTTGGGTTGGTACCTTTTGGTGTTTGCCCACCTGGTCAAGGTGGGTTTCACTTGGGAAGATACATCCTGAAGAGAACTATCACAGGGGTCTGGTGGGTTTCGGTGATCTGCCCCCTTTCTTGGAGTCTCAGCCCCTTTGAGTATCACCAACAGTGGTGTCCCGGCCCGTCAGAGCAGCAGGAAGTGGGAAGGTGAGATCTTGGGGTTCTCACTCCCCAGAGAACCCCCTTCTGATTCACTACTTCCGACGTCTGATGTCTGCAAAGGTGGAGTGTATCATCCCATTGACTTATTTCTGCAGTCCTTTAAATTCACAAGTGTATATGCTTTGTATTATTTATTATGTACATATGCCTCTGTTAGTCCATCGTCTGTGATTAAGCCCCTCGTCCATGGAGCTGAGGATTGTGTTGCCCCTTAAGTTGGGCGAGAGGGCAATGGTTTGTTGTTTTGTTAAAAACATATTGCTGCTCTTACGTTGGCCCTAGCGTCACAGCCCCTTATTGGGTCCACCTCGCCTCTGATCCGTGTTTGGGAAGACGGTGGAGCCAGGTCTCCTGCCTGTGGCAGGGCCTCCCACGTCCCTCCATGAGGTCCTGAGGAGGTGGTGCCTTTGGTGGCAGGGTCTTCCCTGTCCCCAGCCCCCTCCCACCTCCTGAGCCAGGCCCGCTGCCTGGCCCCAGTGACGGCCTCTACTCCCACCCTGGCCTGCAGAGTCAGTCTCCACAGACCGTGGAAGCCCGTCCCAGCCGTGTGGGACCCAGTGCTGACATTGCCGTGGTCCTCACATAACTCCCTGCCTGTCTTTCGTCCTCCTTGGCCTTTAGCCACTGTCATGGTGTACACGGCAGGCCTTGAGCAGTGAAGGTTTTCTGAGCGCAGCACTCAGAATGATGTGAAGTGAAATAAGCACAAGTCAAGTGTGTAGGGTTCAAGAGCTGATGGTCAGCTGATTGTCATGATGCATTTTATAATTCAAACAATGTTGTAGATTTACAATCTCTATTTATTTTGTACCAATTTATTTGTAAATTTTGATTGTTTTAAAAAGGTTTTTATTTCTATTCTGTTTAGATAAATGATGATTTTCTGTTCACCCTTTCCCCTTTCATCTGTACAACGCCAGTCGTGCCATCTTGTCCAGTCCTGGCCTCTGCCCAATTGCATGACTATTGCTGGGGAAGCTGGAGTGGAGCTTAGCATGGTCACACAGCAGGGCAGCTCTGGACAAGACACTCAGTCTTGTGTTAACAGAGCAATGGCTGCAAGTTAGCGCCAAATTATTGACGAATACAAGCCACTTCCGGGGGACTGAGGTCGGTTCCGTATCAGTTAATCCTTACTTAGGTAAGGATACTCTTGAGTATGCAGCCAGCTTGGCTAGTCACTGGCTGCTAGGCCACCCGTAAATGTACAGTTCAGCTGGGCAAATGACCACACTTGGGTTTTCCTAGGCAAGAGCAAAAGCTTCATGCAGGCCTTCCAATTGGCTCTTGCAAACGAGAGGCTCTGTAGGTCTTCCTCTCTCAAATCTGTAAGGTGGGAGCAGGCATGGATGGGTCACTGAAAATTAAACACACCTTGCCTGAGTATGGGAAGACGTGTCCCAGGGCTTGTCTGGGACTCAGTGGACGTCCTCCGTCCCCCAGCAATCCATGTATGACCCTCACTACTTCAGGTCTTCTGTCCCTACTGGTCTTCCTGTTGAGTGTCAGGGCTCTGTGATCCATTCCTAGGCCATATTCTTTCTGGAATCCTCCTCTCCCCCTCCTCCAATTTTATTTTACATTCGAAAGATGGTCATGCTGTACTTAACCATCCACTTTGCTGACCCTTGCCCTGTGGATGGAGACATTTCCGTGAAGACCAGCCCATGAGACCAGCCCTGTGACACTGACCTACCCACCGCTCCCATCTCCCCAGTCGTCAAGCATCTCAAGTAGGAGGTGCCCCAGTGAAGTGCTGTGGTTCTTCGAGCCTCTCTGCTTTCCTGCCAGCAGGAAATACTGATCAGTCTTACAGAGAAAGTGACAAATACAAGCTGACGTTGCTGTAGCCTGGAACTGACTTCTGGAACTTTTATAAAAATTTCGGAGGCTAATTAGTCTGATTCCTTATTAAAGCCCCAAAGTTGGATTAGATGGCTAATAAACTTTGTACGACTGCTTCATCATCATCTCTCCACGGGCCTCGTGTGTGTTCCTATTTTCACCAAGTCCCAGGAGGAAGGGATGGTCGGAGGATGCTTTTTGTCATTGTTCTGGTGGCGAGTACCCCGCCCCGCCCCCGGTAGAGGACTGAGGCCCGAGGATGCCAGTCTCCTGCTGGACGCGCCCTTCGTGCTGGGGCTGGTGCCTGTGAAGTGTCCAGACAGCAGGCTGCACAGCTTTCCGACTGAGCCCACTCGGCTCAAATTAGACTTGTGAGCAGTGGATCCAAACACAGTTACTTGCTTCAAAATACCCATATGCACAAGTCAAAGGTTACCTCTGGTGAGAAGCCTCTCTCGAAAGAGACTGGATATTTAATATACTTCTCAACGTCAGAAGGGTTTGCTTGGCAAATCCTCTTTCCAAGCATCTCAGGAACTTGTGAGACTTGGAAGGCCCATAGTTGTGTCGATGGGAAGAGCGTGCACCCTGCTGCCGAGGCCCGTGTGTGAGGTTACCTGGCTCAGTCCCTTTCAGGCGTCCACAGCCGTTCAGGAAGCACTCGGTGGGACAGCAGAGCATTCGGGGACACACCTGTGCCTCATGCGATGCATGAAGCAGTCTACTCATCCACTCTTACCCTAGTAAAATGGAGCCCAAGGTACTGTATCTTATTTTGCATTAAGAAATATAAAGAGGCCAAATTCAAAACTCATTTTAAATTGGAAAATACAGGTTACTTACAAGCAAGTTTGAGATGAAAACACCCATGAGCTCAATTAGGAAGTTTTCTGTGTGAAAGCTCTACACAGGAACTTAACTTCTGCACAGAGTCATGTGTCCTGACAGCGGGAACAAGAGAAATACGTCATTAAGTGACTTCACTGTGAGACATCACAGATGTGCACTTACACAAAATAAGACTAGGCTATGCTCAGCAGGCCGGCCTCACTGTGCCGCTGACTGAGATGTTGCTTTGTAGCACATGGCTGTCCTGGGTTCTGAAACGACTTACCTTTGTAAGGTTGTTGTAGCCTTGGGATGATGTTTGACGAGGGAAAATGGTTGAGAACAGGAAAAAAAAGGTTTTTTGTAAGACTCTCATTTTAGATTTGCTTCCTGTGCTGTCTAGAGACCTGTGTGAAGTGCTAGTGGAGGTGTCTGGCGGAACAGCGTCAGTCACTGAAGTCAGCTAGTTTACTTTCTGGCTGCCACACGTGTACGCACCCCTTCCCCTCCACAGTCCGAACACAGGTCTCCATGCCAGCACTGCCAAGGAGCTCCATGGTGAGGTTTTGTTCTCAGGGCCTCCAAACATTGGCTTTTGCTTGAAATTATTCCCATTTGAGGACAAAATTTAAAAGCTGGAATCCTAGTCACCAAGAAAGAATGTCATGAGAAACATAAGTAACAAGGCCTAAACTAACCAAGGGAGGAATTAGGCTCTTAATGGTATGGCAGTAGCTAGGTCATAGTTACCATTTTTCCCACTATCAAAGAGAGGTTAAATAGTTTCCATCACATGGAATGTGGATAAGGTTCTTAGCCTAATACAGACTTAAATATGCAGTTGTTTGTCTCAGGCTATTTGTGGTGCCTAAGAGTATTTCAGAGTGCCCAGGCAGCTTTGGAAAATTGAGGGCTTTAAAGTTGTTGACAAAATATTTCTTAAATCTGATTTAGAAATATCTAAACATGGACAAAGTACTTTTAAATCTGACATGCAACTGCAATGTGGCTTTCATAAGTGGTTTATTAAAAACAACTCTAGAGCCGGGGATTTAGCTCAGTGGTTCTGCCGCCTGCCTCGAAAGTGTACAGACCTGGGTTCGATCCCCGGTGCCACAAAACAAAAAATTCTAACATGACTTAAGGGTTTGTAGCTCTCAGTTATTGTAGTTCTATTAAAAATCACTTCTGAAAGCATCTTAGAAACCGTAGCTTGAAGGGCTTGGTTATTTTACATTTCAACAGAGAAATCTTAGGTCTCAAACACAACACTACACTTTCTTGGCCTGAAAAACTATTTCTGAAATGCACTTCTTGAGCTCTAACTGACCCATTTGCAGCACTGGGCAGTTCTCCCAGTGCAGACGTAGCTGGGCCTGGTCTGCAGGACCTCTTACCAGGCCCCATTCAGTACAAGCCCTGGTGCAGTTCTTCCAAACTCTCAGGAAGGGCATGGCTGACCTGACAGTCTACAAAGCTTCTAAGTACTGCTTTCATAACATCTGGAAAAATTTACTCAAAAGAGATGAAGATGTGTCTTCTCATGATCCAAAATTCTTTAGGTTTTTCAAAAAAGGAAGAAGAGTATACATTGTAAGTTTAGCTTCTGTAATTATTGAAGGTGGAAAGAAACTCACAAGTCATGTAAAAAGCCCAGCCACAGCTGCTCTGGTGCCTGCAGAAACATCCATTCTCTGGCACACTTTCAGTGAGCAGCACCACACTGCTCTCTTGGACTCCGTATGGGGCCCCAGCGCCAACACAGTGTTCTGTGGTCCTGGTCCTGAACAAAGCTGGGACTGGCAGTGGGAGAGGAGGCTCATTCCATTGTGTGCTGCCTTCCACCTCTCAGTCTATCCAGTGAGTCATCCGACTGCCAGAGAAGTATCTACTAGTAAGTTGTTACATGAATACAAAAAGTATGAAAAATAGTGATCGCGTTGGTCTTCACGGTATAAAGGAACCTATGTAAATGTACTATTATATAACTGCAGTTATAAGCCATTTAAAGATTTAGGTTTGAAAAAATGTAAGACTCAAAATGGGCAACATCTTTACCTTGAGTGATGAAAATTACTGACTGGGGTGACACACATTCTCTCAAACTCTGGAACAGGGTAGCATCTAATTGTTACCTGCAAAAGCACTTCTAACCTGGCTCTTAAAGGACCACCTCTTCTCCAGATGCCAATCAGAATGTAATTTCTTGGCATGAGTTAATCTACACCCCTGCGTAGGCAGTGTGCACAGTACTTGGATAAATTACTAAGCTGTGTTCCTTACCTCTATGACTTTTTTTAAAAGTCTCACTTCAGTCTTGTGCCAAAACACTTTGTGAAAAAATTCTCAAGTCTATGAAGCATTACAGATATAATCATGTTCGACTGTATAAATTCTTGAGTGTTTCCTTTTAACCAAAAGAGATGTGGGCATGTTTAGCATTTTTTGAAAATGTCTGTGTCCCTTAAAATGTTAAACTGATGTCACTAAACCAAACCTGAACCTACTTGAAGACCAGTAACTACTCAGTTGTGCTACAGAAGGGGTCAAAGTCAGTATTAGAAACTTTACTTTATTGAATTCTAGAGCAGCTAGTCTGTCCTCCCGCTGATCCATGACAGTAAGAATGTAAGAAAATATATAATGTCAGAACCACTTTCCCTCACTGGCGAGGCCGTTCTAAAGCCCTAATGTGTGCTGAATCATTCTTGTTAAAAACAAGTGATTCCACTTAGGATTCTGAAGTGAGCTGGTTGTGCCTTTTGCTGTGGTAAGGTCTGGCTCAGAACACCCTCTTATCCTTTGCCCAGTGTGGGCAATGTGGAACTGGGTAGCAGGAACCGTAATTATAGGCCACAGTAATTAATTTTACTCAGTTGTGCAATAAATTGAGGCGGCTCATTCTTTCCCTTTCTGGCAGTTTGCTCCTTTTGACTTCTTTCAGCTGTATTCTTTTACAGATTTATCAGATGAGAAAAATGTTGTTTTTAGATAACAAGCATTTGTGCTATCACAACCTAAAAGACATGTAAAAAGGATGGGTTTTTGCTTCAAGATAGAATCCTTGCAGTCCAGCCAGTCTGGCCCTGACAGAGCCACAGCCTTGCCAGGCCAGGGAGGATATTCAACTTATGAAAAGAAACTTGGCCTTAGCAGAAAACTACACTTGATAATGGAAATAATGCATTTCTCCACTGGTATACGATACTGTGTGAAGCACTGAAGAAGTTGGATTTTGGAGTAATAGCATTTGTGAATCCCTCATCCCACGTCCCTCTACCCCGAAGCCACACACCACCCTAGCACACCGAGACAACACCGATGACGAGAGAGACATGGCCGCGGGCCACACAGCCATCTGTGTGCGCTTCAACCCGCCTTGACCCTTACTTTCTTCCAGTACAGACTCCATTGGGATTCTGAACCATTCCACACAAAAAATACAGATACATAAAACTGAAAGAAGTATCTCTCTGTGATTAGATAACTTTAAAGTCTTCAGAAACTTTCCAGATGTACTTCTGATGGAGCCCCCCGCCCTCCCTGGGAGAACCCAAACAAGGACAGCCTTGCTCCCGTGAGTGAGTTCTTCCAGCGCTTGATTAATGGATGGTCAGGTTTGGATTTTCCTCCTCATTCTTCTTCTTCCTCATCATCATCTTCGTCATGGCAGTGGGTGATTTCTTGGGGGGCCAGGGGGAAGAGGTTGGGGGGTTTAATCTCGCTGATGGACCTGGTCAGCTGGTGCCGCTTGTAGTCAGTGTCTTTGAAATCCACTGATGTGCGGTTGCGGGTGGCGAGGGGGGACTCCATCTCATTGATGTCCACGTGTGTGTGCTCCACCGTGGACTCATGAGGCATCTAGAACAAAGCCAGGGGACTCAGAAGGTAGGTAGAGCGAAATAACCTTAATCATTCCTCCCAAATCCTAACTTCTCCTTTGTTTCACAGCCACCCAGAATTATGTCTTAATGGACCAGAGCTAAAATCATTATCTTGCCCAACATATGGGAAATGTGGAACTGGGTAGCAGGAACCATTATAGGCCATGCTAATTAACTTTAATCAATTGTGCAGTAAATTGAGGAGGAGGCTCATTCTTTCCCCTTCTGGCAATTTGCTCTTTTTTCTTCTTTCAACCATATTCCTTTATAGATCTATCAGATGAGAAAAACAGACCATACCTAAAACTGCCTTTCTTCCTATCCCCAAAACAAACTGGTGAGGCAGAAGAGAGAGGTCCTAACTTTCTATTTCATAGTCAGCACTGAAACGGCAGTATCACAACATAGGAATTTTAAAAAGCCACATTTCTTTTAATTAGTAGTGACAAAGAGGAAAGTTTTCTCCATTCAGTGTAACATTTGGTAGACTTCAGAGACTAAAGTTATAGTCCGTAAGCTTCTATCTTGCTCATATTTTTTCAAAGATTCCTTGGGCAGCCACATAACCTGTCCACAGGCTTTGTGTCACCCTACAAAGCCACACTGCAGATCCTGATCTTAGTGTTGTTTTATTTTTTATTACTTTTATTGCAGTACTGGGAGTTAAACATACTCAGGGGCACTTTATTACTGAGCTACATCCCCAACTCCTTCTGAGATGGGGGTCTTGCTAAGTTGCTCAGGCTGGCCTTGAACTTAGAATCCTGCCTGAGCTTCCCAAATAATTGGGATTATAGGTGTGGGCCAGGGCACCTGGCGTAGAAGTGCACTGTAGCTGTCAAAATAACTGCTCACCAGGACATGGGCAGCTCTGAAGAGGTAGCTGAACGGATAGTACAGCAGGTTGATGAAAGATGCAGCGTAGAGATCCGCATAGCGCATCACTTGACTGGCAAAGAGCGTCTGCCGGGAGCCACTGCGAAACAGGCTCCCCATCATCCCATAGCACATATCCATGTCATGCGTGACTTTCTAAAAAAGAACAAGATTGTTCTCAGTTCACTGCAAATATTTACTGGGTACCAGCTATATGCCAGTCCCTCCATAAAATCAGAAATACGGAAATCATGTCAATAATTGGTTTTCCCAGCTTCCTCCAAAATCCTACTCAGATACCTTAATACGTCTCTGGATGGAACTAATGTCTGGGCGCTCATTGCTACTGCTGTCAAGGTGCCTGGAGACAAGAGGGAAAACCCAGTGAAAATTGCTACACAATATTTCTTACACCTGTATGACTCCTGAAGAGGCAGACGGTTTTCAGGGAAGAAATTTTTTGGAATGGGAAACTTACTTGTAGAGTTCAGCCAAGAAAATATCCAAGCTCTGAAGTTCTTCAAAAAGCGCTGGTTGAGGTTTGGAAAGGAAAGAAAAATGTTTTACATAAATCAAGTTTTAAAACATGGCTCAGCACTAACATGCTGCATGAAGGTGTATAAATGACTTCTTCCTCCTCTAGGAAAACCCACTGGTACCCTTAGTAGAGCCTGGCAGCAGATGACCACCAGAATTTCTTCTCTCACTGCCTTTCCCTGTCCCTAGTACTCAACCACCATTGGCTACAACTTCCCCTTCCAGCTGCATGCTCATTCTGAGCTTGCAAGATGCCCATTGCTACTGTGTCTCCAGTTCAGTTTCCAAAGCAAATGTTGATAATCCTACTTTTAAATGAAGGACTGAGGATTAGGTGACTTGTCCAGAGTCACAAGCCCAGGAAATAGTAGAGCCAATCAACTGGATTTCTAAAACTTCATAGGTGGAAAGCTGAAAACATGGGAAAAGGACTGGCCGGAAAATCTTACTGATAATACAGACAGCAGTAATAGCAAAAGCCAGCATATACTGCATGATTTCCCAAGAGAATTAACCAGTATTTGTAACAAATTTCCTTCTATCTACCATCCTTAAGAGAACTGAGAGAAGTCCCTCAAATCATTTTCTTGTGTTTCATAGTTCAGAAGTGCCTCGGGCTGTCACGTCCCTTTTCTTTATTACCTATAGCCATACTGCCCCAGGGAAGTCTCACTAGCTTCATGAGGCAGATATTAGCACCACTGCTGTATCTGAGGAAACTCAGGCACAGGGTCTCTGTAACCTATGTCACAGTATGCAGGTTTTAAGTGTGCAGCAGGGTCCCCGCTCAAGGCAGGCCAAGTTTCTGAAGTAACTTTCACCACACTCTGATATACTAGAGTTTGATGGAGAACTTGTGTGTCAAATAACTTTTATATATCTATATCTACAGCTTAACTCAATATAGTATATGTACTGCACATGCACACTGGCTTAGTCCAAGCATACAATTTGGCCTCATTTTCTTTCTTTTTTTTTTTTTTTTGGTACTGGGGATCAAACTCGGGTCCTTGCGCTTGTGAGGCAGGTGACGGAACCACTGAGCTAAATCCCTGGCCCTTGGGCTCATTTTCTCCTCAGAGGAATAGATAAATACCAGAAGGTAATTAATATTCAGAGCCATCACTGCCCCAGAATCAGATGCAGACTATAAGCAGAGAGCACATCTACTAAGTGTGGCTGGAGAAACACACCAGAGGGACACGCAGGCCCTTTACAGGCTCTCACTGGAATACAACTCAGGACACCAACATTCTGTACTTGGGAATTCAAGAAGTTAAGCAAGATAACCTCTTACATATCCAAATCTGGAGTTCTATAAAATATCTGAGATTCTAGTAAGGAGATACCCCATTTCAGGGCCTCCCTTTTGACAACATCAGCTCCCATGGTTTATCAGAAGACAGTGGGCTCACAGCTGGCTGCTCAGACATAAACTAGCTGTTTCAAAGGTTTACAAAGTCAGAGGAATGGCTCCTTACAACTCTTGTCAGTCCAGACATGTAGCTCCTGGGCAAGCTCAGGAATGACCAAGAAAGTTCGCCACCCTTGCCGTTTCTTTGATTTTAAAATATCTCCAAAAATGTGATCTCCAATATATAAAATGTCTTTGCCCTTGGCTCCCAACAGATCACAGATTGTATCCGATGAGCCTGAAATAATGGAATAAACAAGAAAACAAGAATGTCTCTACTAAAGCCAACATTCAAAGTGCCATAACTACTCAATACTGATTAATTTTATTTTGTGATACTCACCACTCTTTTTACTGCCTCTAAGACAAGGCCTTTAGCTTCACTGTGCTGACCAGAGCTTTGATCACCAAATCCAAGAGCAACACAATTACATGTCTCAACTTTAGTGAATGTAACTAAAATACCACAGCTGTTATTTTTCATCACCGATCTGCCATTAAGTTGGCAGTACACAACTCTCTGTAGTCCTAACATTGTAAGTATGTCTGCCTATACAGGCTCCTTAAGAAGCACCCCAGCTATTCCAGAATGCAGAAAAAAAGCCTTGAAAAGGTAAGAGGAGGAGGTAACTGATCCTTCTAATGAAAGTAAAACTCAATTTTAATAGGTGACATCTCAGATTCTGAAGAGCAAATGGCACACTGCTGAGAGCATACCACAGGGTTTTTTTTGTTTTTGGGGGTCCCCCCCCCCTTAAGTTTATTGGTATATTTTACATATAAAATAGTTACATACAGGGCCAGGGATTTAGCTCAGTGGTTGGTTTCGGTGCCTGCTGTGCAAGCGCAAGGACCCGAGTTCGATTTCCGGTACCAAAAAAAAAAGGTTACATCACTAAGATCCTCTACCATTACATGAGCATCCTGGTGATACCACAGTTTTCACGGGGGTCTGAGCAGACCTGGGCTATAAAGGTAGACCGTGACTCACCGCCTGAGTAGACAATGCCATGCTGCAGGGGGCCTGTGTAGGTTCCAATCTTCAGCTTGCCAGTTTTCTAAGTGGAGAGAATGTGGACTCTGTAACAGATACTGCATCATCCAGTCACGGTCTCTACCCAGAGCACTACTCAGCCAGGCAGCCAGATGAATGTCACTCATGCTTTTCAGTTAGTCGTCTGTCTGGCCACCTCAGTTAAGACCCAAACTCTTACTTTCAAAAGAGAAATGTAGCAAGGTCCCAAGTTCGATCCCAGGTACCAAAAAAATAAAAACCAAACAAAAAGAGAAATGTGGCCATTAATTTAAAAATACCTGTTTTCTTGAGACTGGAACTGAAAAAAGGAGAAATGTGAAGGAGATTGTGCTACCCAACAAGTCACTCTCTCAACTTACAGTGTCCACTTGACGCAGTACTGTGCCTTCTCCAAAAAAGAGCGGTTTCCGTGCATCCACTAAGATCAGGTCAAAATAGGACTGCCATGGCCGATGGGAGCTCCCAGGCTGGTAAAGGGAAACCAGCAGAAGCCCAAACATCACTCTTTGTACCTTAAGACACTGATATTTACTCTCACTCTCAAAGCAAGGAACTTAGAAGTACTAAGTATAACCAGAAAATCTCATTTTATTAAAGAAATGCACTGTGGCTAGATCTGAGCCATATCCTTTTGGGGGCAGGCAGGTATTAAGTAATGACTAACAGTTGCTACATTTCAAACCATTCCATCTGTCCACAGAATCACAGTAATATGTCACTGCGCTTTAACACATGACAGTGCACTCACACTCCGAAGTGTGCAGAACACAGGCAGAGATGCCTAGGGGACAGATGGAGAGTGGGGTCTGATCTGTACTACAACTACAGCAGGTGAACCTGGCTACATTCTCTGAATGGTGGCTCAAGCAAGGTAACCAACGTGGCTGCAGAAGGCAGACCCTCAGATGATTCCCACTCTGAAACCACCAGCACCTGCCTTCCAAGCTACAAGAACAAGCACAGCACACTGCAGTTCTGGGTGATCTCAAAACAGGGCTTTGCTGACGTTCACTCAAGTCTAGGACTAAAGTTTTCTCAATCTGTGACTAGGCTGTAATGGATATTCCTTTACCCTCTACAGCGTAGCCATGCTGTAGGAATGAAGGCCTCTCTGCTAACTCCCAACATTAACTGCTCCCCTGGCAAAAAGCTCAGCAGTAGTTACTAGCAACATCAGTACACATTTTCTGCTGCTTTCACCAAGTAGCTTCCTGAAGTTGAAAATTCATTTCATTCTTAAACACAATTATGCACAGAACTTTGTAGGCATAAAATTCTGATCCCATCCTGCTAATATGACATGATTCCCTTTTTGTTTCTGTCTACTAAGTGGTAAAACTGCTAAAATTAGGATATGAAATTCAGGCTCCTGGATTACTTCTAAAGTTGATGAAGATCAGACAACAGGCTTAAAGGCTAGCATTTTTCTGGGTAGGTCCTGACCAGTTCCTTTCCCTAAATATTCCCAAATGGCTAAATGGATTCACTATTATTAAAGCAATGGTCTACTAAGTTACAGAAGTACCTTGGGGCCATGTGGGAAGTCAAACAGGTAAGTCATAATTTTCTGGAAAACAAAAAGTACAACATAAGTTCTATATGCTACTTTTGCAAAAGACACATGACACCTAAAAAAATTATATACAAGGTTTTCTTTTCTTTTGGTACTGAGGATCAAACTCGGGACCTTGTGGTTGCAAGGCAGGCAAGGAGCCACTGAGCTAAATCCCCGGGGCTATACAAGGTTTTCATAAAACGTCTTTTTTTCAACAATAGGTTTCATTACATTCTTGTTTCCTCTAAGGTTTACAGAATCTTATCAGTGGAGGCTAGAAATTAATGGTTCACCATAGCAAAAAAGAAAAGGCTTCTGATATTTCTTAAGGAGGATATATACTTTCAGATGTTTCTATACAAATTCATTCATATCACCACTTCTGGAACACACACTGGGGGTTAAGGGAAATAAAGCATAGAGAAAACTAATGACTCATGGAAATAACCTCTTACCAAGCTTTTTACATAAAGAGAATTAGGGCAAGCAGAACTTCTCATCACTATTAACTTGTAATTATCTCAGATAAAGTTAAGGTGTTACATCAGTTTTTGCACATGCATTTTTCATGGTAAAAATATGTTAAAAATTTTTTTTAAAGTACAGTCATAGATTTCGATGGCTAAGGCTCAAAACATCTTTGCCCCATTTATTGGTATAAGACTTTCAATGGCAGGGAAGTAGAATAAAGAGTATGGGGGCCTGGGATTTAGCTCAGTGGTTCCACTGCTGCCTCGCAAGCAGAAGGTCCCGAGTTCGATCCCCGGTACCCGCCCCCCAAAAAAGCAAAACAAAAGAGTATGACTTTTCTAGTTTGTCTTTAAGATGCCCCCAAAGATGCACAGAAGCCATTTTCATCAGCATAAATGCTTTAAACAGCTCCCAAATGAAAGCCTGGAAGTAGCCAACTGTAATCAGGGAAAATGGTCAAAAAGTATTTAGAAAAAATCAGAATGATTATGGTATGGCTCTTAACCCTCTGCTTTTTTTACTCTGCTTTTAAAATGAAATGGCAAGAAACTACCTTCAATTAATGAACTTCTATCCTTCTCATGATCTTTGTACTTGAGACCAAAATAATTTCTCTTAATAATTCATAAAGATGAATATTAAGCACTTACGTCTGTATACTTATAGTCACTGTTGGTGGCAAGAAATACTTTGCCTACTTCCTTCATCCGGCTCAGAAGCAAAGGCAGTTTTCCCTGAAATGTAGTATGATGAACAAAACACTAAAATAGAAAGACTTTTATATTTATACTGTGAGGTGCTCATTAGATTTTTGTCCACTGAAATAGGAATATGGTAGGTAAGCCCTTTAAAAATGGGTTGGTTTCAGAATTCTGCACTTACAAGCCCTCTTGTCACTGTGCGTGAATAAAGTACACGGTGCATAGAGCACACAGATTCACATGTGAAATAATCCATGGTCATTAACAGCATTTACCTTCCTCATGATGTCTGCCCCAGGAAAGAATTTAAACTGCTTTGTGATTTCCTGAGGAATGTGAGTTAGGTATGTCAGAAATCACAGCTGACAATGGCTTTACAATGCATCTTGTAGAACACGAGGACAGTTACAGAGGGAACCCAGAAATGCCCATGCCCACCTGCAGATAAGGGAATTCTAACCCTGATCTGTTTAGAAAGCAGCACCTTTTTCTTCTCCCATTAAAAATAGCTTCCTTCACACACGGGAGAATTCCTGAATCTCCCCATTCAGGGTTCTTTCTTGAAACAGTGAGGGGAAGAGAGGATATATGAGTCCTGTAAACAAGAAAACTTTACCCACAGTACTTTGCAATTCCAGAAAAAGAAAAACATATCTTGGGATTGTATGTTTACTTTTTGTTTTGAAATAATTTTATACTTGCAGAAAATTTATGAAAATAGTAAGAGTCCCCATATATTCAATTTCCCTTAATAGCAAGATTTTCCTGAATCTGTAATTATGAAAATTTTAAAACTCACACTGGTTAAATACTATTAAACTATAAATTTTAAAAAATTCATACGTTTTCTACTTTTAAGATATTTTCAAACTTTCCTTATTCCCTGTTGAGAGGTTAAAGGCATTTAAAATACCTGCATACATGTGCTTACAATCTGGTTGTGAATCTTGGCTTTACTCACTCACTGTATGACCTGGGGTAAGATACTTAATTCTCCTCTTGCTCGGTTTCTTCATGCCTGACAATGCAGGTAAGTGTTTACCTCACACTGCACCACGGCATGGTGATGTGCTCCCTGCAACTCTTCCTGTTACTCCTGCAGCTAAAAGGACGAATGAAACACTGGGCCTTCTTGCTTATCAACCAACAAGAACTACTACTAAGCCCTATGTTCTGGCTGGAAATTCCTGGTGATCACACCTAGCAAATGCTATGCCACAAAAAGGACTATCTTCCCCCATCCAAGTATGAGCTTGTTATTCACTTCCTTAATAGGTAAATAAGCTATCATGCAGATCTGCTTTCCCCTTTAGTACTTACATCTTTGACTACATACTTCTCAAGGTTTTCAACTGTCTTTTCCTTCAGAGAGCCCTGGAAGAAGGAAAAAAAAGGAACTAAGAAAGAATAAATTTAGTTTTTAACATTTAGTTTATAAAGAAACTTGTGTTTAGTATCAACCCAAATGAATTTATGTGGTGTTTGATTTTTTGAGATAAGGTCTTGCCCTGTAGTTTAGCTATGAAGCTCACTATGAACTCACTGTGAAGCTGAGGGTGGCCTTGAATGCATGCCAATCCATCTGCCTCAGCCTCCAAATGCTGTGATTACAGGCATGCACCACTGTACCTTGAATTTATGTATTTACCAAAATGGAAAAGAAGATAAACTAGAAAAGGCCAGGAAAAAGTGGTAGATGTGATTTGCAGTAACTCTCCCTCCCAAAATGTCTTCAAATATAAAACTGTTTGCATTTTAAATTAGAAATTAAAAGGCATATTTTATTCAGTTCAGATTATAGTAAATATAAGTTTAATAGTAACTAGTTAACAGTATTAGTCAAGGGGCAGGACCGGGGATTTAGCTCTGGTTCTGCCACCTGCCTCACAAGCGCAAGGTCTGGAGTTTGATTCCTGGTACCAAAAAACCCCAAACAAACCAGTATTAGTCAAGGGGGATGATAAAGGACCACCACTCACAAAGTATGTCATGTATAATCTCATAAACTAAGATGGTTTCTAAGTAAGTGTGAATAACACAAACTAAATAAAATCTAGAACCCAAGCTTCACCATTAAGGAAAGATCACCAGGATGGCCAGACAAGAACAGACGTACCTCAGAAAGCTAACACTGGAGCAAACATTCCCTGCTTCTGACCCTTTTTAAACACAAGAAAAGTTGTGCTCCATTTGCTCTTGGAAAGGTAGTATCGGATCATAAAATACACAGCAGAGAGTGATCAGCTAAAGCAGCAGCTTGTAATACTACCTTGTAGTGGACCCAGTCGACAGCGTCTCTGACATCCTGGAACATACTCCGGTAAGACATAAACAGGTCCCCATCTTTAAATCCTGTCTCGCAGCTACAGAAAGATGAAAAGGACATGACAGGGATTCCAAAAGAGGGTGAATTTTTTTTTCTTTTTTTGGTACCAGGGATTGAACTCAGGTCCTTGCGCTTGTGAGGCAGGCGGCAGAACCACTGAGCTACATCCCCGGCCCCAAAGAGGGTGAATTAAATAAAAATCAACAACTGCCTTGGGGACCCAAAGGTTCCGCATCCCATGGGTATACAGGCTGTGGCCAATTAGGAAAATAATTACTCCCTAATGAAAATCCATTTCTGACCACCTAAAACGGCCATAGGGTTTAATGGAATACAATAATTGCAAATGAATACAATGTGATAGAATATACTGAATGGAAACTAAAAGGCCAAAATTCAAAACACAAGGTTCTTTCATCACTTTGTACAAACAGGTTCTCACTGAAGAAACAATTGAAATTTAAAAGTCTGTCATTTAGGTTCTTTGCACCCTAACTTTTCTGATGTTGTGCTTAAGTATAAAGGTACTGTCCATTTTCTTTTTTTTTTGGTACCGGGGATCAAACTCGGGCCTTTGCGCTTGCAGGGCAGGCAGTGGAACCTGAGCTAAATCCCCGGTAGTACTGTCCGTTTTCTAAGCTTCGTGACTCAGCTTTCCACCAAACTTAGTGTCTTCAACTGAATAAAGCCTAACATAAGTTGGCAGACTCTGGCAGTATGGCTACACTTTCACCAAAGACTACAGAATTTCCCCTAATGAGAGGATCACCTGTCAAAGACTTAGACACTTTTATTTCAGGTAACAGTCTTTACTCCTCCAAGAAACCCTGCCAGGCCTGGGAAGGAAACTAAGTTACCGTCCCTGAATGGCTCCTGGGTAGCTGCTGTGAGATGAGCTGGGGGTTTCAGTGTAACTCTGCTTGGACAGATAATCATCACACAAACCTCCCACTCAGGTGTCACAATTAGCACCTCTGCTGGCGTCTTCACTCCCAGGAGAAGCCAATCAGAAGTGGTCCCTTCCAAGCATGGCTGCAGCACACTGGCAAGAAGGGGCGTGTGGGAGGTGAGAGCCTGCATGGAGCTGCTGGTGCTGTCCATCTCTCAGGCTGGCAATGAGGCATCTCTCACTAGCACTAAATTCACTTCAGAAAAGCAGAAAAGACCTACAATGGCCAGTTCTCTAAAACCCTGTACATTAATTTAAAAAAACCAACTGGAAAAAGGAAATTGTTGTATATACATACCTGGAATATCTGGGACAATTAGTAAAAAAATCTACTAGGCAGGCCAACAGGTAGGTCTCTGGAAAATGAAAAATAGATATTCATAAGCTCTATGTGAAATAATTCAGACATAATTCATTACCTCCCTTGAGCAAAGACAAATGCTCACAGACTGAAGGGAATGTATCAGTATATATAAGTGTAGAATGAATCTACCTGGCAGATTGAATAGTGTATTCAGAATGTAAAATCGTTCAGTGTCATCTCGTTGGATAAATTTGTTTGGATACTGCTCTCTAGTTTCTGGCCTGAAAGAAAATTTTAAAAATTAGCTGACATTCAAAATACCAAATAATAACTATGGGAAATACTCATTACTGAAAATTTCATTCAAATATGTTGATGGATATTGTGCAAGACAGAATTCCAAATATTAATCATGGGGAGCTATATGATGAGGAAGCTCAGGTTTTAGCCCTTAGAGCTCTCTGATAGAGATGAGTCACATACACAAACAACTGTAACAAGGTAAAAAAAAATTACTACTACAAGAAAGCTGCAAAGAGCTATGAAAATGGGCAACTTAAAGGGAGAGAGAAATGAACGCAAGGAGGTAATGAAAAACCTAGGATTCGTGAAAGTGATGTCCATAAGCCAGACCTTAAAGGCAAAGTGCAAGGACTAGTCCACTTCTGGTAGAGAAAGGAGAGCAAGAGCAAAGTACAGCTGGGAAGATGTGTTGAGACTGACCATGCTGTTGTCCTTTTGCTTCATTCAGTGTCATGATGGTGCTATTTGCAGTCTGTAAACTCATCAGAACTAAGCTGGAAAGACCAACTTGTAGCAGTTTTAGGATAAACAGCAGAAAGACAATGTGATATATACATTCCCCCACTTCGTACTGGGGATCAAACTCCGGACCTTGCACTCATGAGGCAGGCACAGTGCCACTGAGCTAAATCCTCAGCCCCGTTGGAAGCTCAGTTTATTTTTCTATCCTTGAATACAGGTGTGCACAGCAACAAATGGGATCCAAACAGTCTTTAAAGACACTTGTGGATTAAGACTTGTTCTCTCCTAGAGCACAGGGACCCAAGACCACTATACAAATGACAGTAAGATGGTCTGTAAGATGACAAAGGGCGACATTAAGAAATGAGGCACACAGCCAACAGCCTGCCAGCTGACCACAGACCCATGAAATAGCTCAGAGAGATCAGCTGAGCAACCTAGAATTCCCTGGCTGACTTTCACAATTTTGAAGCACATAAAACAGTCATTGTTTCAAGCCACTAAGTTTTGGAGTAATTAAAAAGCTAATTCATGCAGAGCAATGGGAACTCTGGTTGTAATGTAGCAGTCCAGATGAGAACAACGGGCCCTGTCCTAGTGTGGTATCAAAGTAAAATAAAGGAAAAATGTATTCAAGAGAGATTCCCAAGGAAAAATGAGTAAGACCAGGCAACTAATCAGATGTGACAGATGAAGGATGTAAGAGAGGAAGATGCTTATGGTAAGGTATCTCTGAAAGGTGGTTGGTACTGTTACTAAAAATATGAAAACAGATATAAGAGGAGTTCTGTTTTGGCTACACTAAGATTGAAATAAACAGATTTTTTAGTAGGCAACCTGAAAAAAGGTCAAGAATTTAAAACATTCAGACAACAGATAACTAGGATCATCTATCCAAATGTAACAGATGAAACCATGAAAATGGTTAGAACAGAAGAAACTGAGAACAGAACTGTGCAGAACATTCAGGGTATAAAAGAAAAAAAAGCCAGGGAAAGAGAAAGAAGTTGCTGGGAAAGGCCAAGGAGCTTGGAAAGTGAAACCTAACACCGCCAGAAAGGAGGCATATTAATAAAAGTATTTCTGAGAAATGAGAAGGAAGACTTAAATATGAAAAGGCACAATTCTCACAGAGAATGTATGAAAATTAACAAATCTAAGCAACCGAAACCAAATTTAAAGTTAATACTCAAAGTGAGCTGGGTAAATTCCTGCTTGAGTTTACTAAGTACAAATGGCACAAACTCAAGTTAGGCATGTAAAGTCATTTAGCCCCATCTTGGTCACCTCTTAGTAATCAAGTAATCCTTCTGAAGTAAGAGTTTCTAATAAAAAATAAATTTATAGGGCCGGGGATTTAGCTCAGTGGTTCCGCCGCCTGCCCTGCAAGCGCAAGGACCCGAGTTCGATCCCCGGTACCAAAAAAAAAAAAATTTGTAGACTATTTCATCCCGCAGCCTTCCCATACACTCTGTAATGAAAAGTAAGATGGACAGGAATACTATGTACAGTATTTTCCTCAGTTAGGTTTAGCAGATGATACTGTCTTCCTAAATATATTCTGTTCCCTCCATCATTGAAGAGCAATTCTTCTACATGAAGGAGTCTGCAATTATTTATTAGGCAGTTACAATACAAAACTGACTTATAGTTAGCAACTGCACTTTGTTAAAATGTCAGATGATGCTAGTATATATGTAAAAAAAAAAAAAAAATCAATCCAGGGGAGATAATTTATCACCAAGAAGGAACACCACACCTGGAGTTGGGAAGAAAATAGTTACAGTACAGATTATTGCTAATCTTCTGTGATCTACAAAATAATGCTTTACTTTTCTCCTGCAAAATGAAGCCCCGACCCATCAGCAGAGCAGGAGGGGCGGTGGGTGGGCTGGCTCCCCACCCTGTGCACTGAGGCCCTCCCTCCCTTCTGGCTTTTCCTGGGACTCTCACTCAGGACCACATGGCGCTCAGGCCCAGTCTGACAGATTCTGCACTTCTCTTAAATGATCTACTTTGAAACACCATTACATATATTTTCAAAGGAGCTATCTGGGGACTTTACTGGGGAAGAGAGGAATATAAGTTAGTAAACTGGTTATAAAACCAATTTATTGAACAGCTTTTCTTCCTTCTCTATCTCATTAACACAAAAACCCCTTATCAGACAAAAATAGAACCCTGAATGATCTTCATTACTGCTCTGAGTAATGAGAATATTTGCATATAAAAGAGCTTCAGTTCTTGGTACTATATGCAATCACCTTGTGTTTAAATTCCCATTCCCTTTTTTTTTTTGGTACCAGGGATCGAACTCGGGACCTTGCGCTTGCGAGGCAGGCGCCAGAACCACTGAGCTAAATCCCCGGCCCCCTAAATTCCCATTCCTGATATTCATGGGTCTTCAAAAACAGTGGAAGTGATATAACCACGTGGATAACAGAAATATTCCACTTATGAAAGTAAAGCTTATCCTTTTTTCTTTTAAAAAGTTTATCCTGCTTTTCTTTTTTCAGATGGTATCTTGCTATGTTGTCCAGGCTCTGGCCTCAAAGATCCTCCTGCCTCAGCCTTCTGTGGTAGCTGGGACTATAGGCACACACTTCCATGTTCAACTTTACCCTCAGTCATTTTTAATTCTATGTCTTAATTTTTTAAATCTTGAAAGTATCTAGAACTATTCATTACAACATAAAAAACAATGTATTCACTTTTTTTGTGTGTGTGTGGTACCAGGGATTGAACTCAGGACCTTACACTCGAAAGGCAGGCGCAGTGCCACTGAGCCTGGTGCCACTAGGCCCCTATGTATTAGCTATTTTAAAATATCTTAATTGCTATAGTTTAAAAATTTTCAAAGTACAGTACTGTTAAGTACATATCTCTTTTGAGCAGCTGAGAAATGGATTAAAAAGAGAAAACAGAATTTCAAACAAGTCTAAACAACTACAGTTCTTTTTGAGCAAATTTCTTTTTTTTGTTTTGTTTTGGTTTTTTTGGGTACCGGGATCGAACTCGGGACCTTGCACTTGTGAGGCAGGTGCCAGAACCACTGAGCTAAATCCCCGGCCCTTTTTTGAGCAAGTTTTAAGATTAGCTTTATTGGCCAGGGATTTAGCTCAGTGGTTCCCGTACCTGTCGCACAACCGCACAGTCCCGAGTTCAATCCCTGGTACCAAAAAACAAAAACAAAACAAAGATTAGCTTTATTGGATACTTATAATTAGAAGACAATTTAAACAAATGTAACTGCTGCCTATGTCTGTAAGTTAGTTTTGGCTTCTAAGTGCCTAACACACATTAACCACTGTGACCTAAGGGATGGTTCCTCTAGCTGGATGCAGTGGCAAAGGCCTGTAATCCCAGCACTTGGGAGGCTAAAGCAGGAGGATCATCTTGAGTTTGAGGCCAGCCTGGACCACATGGTGAGACCCTGTGACACACACACACACACACACACACACACACACAGACACACGCACGCACAGAACGGCTCTTTAATGACAGAAGAACAGGAAAGTATATTACACCTGGGGAGGAGCATCACCCCCATGCCTGACACCAGGAAGAGGGTGAGGCCTCTTACTTACCCTCTTATGAAGTTAAACCCGTGTGCACACACCAAGAGGTTCCCGTAGGCATCAACTTTCAGAAGATTCCCATACAGTGTGTCAAAGACAAGCCCTCTGAAAACAAAGACACCGTGGACAACGCACATTAACAGAAGCAGTAACCAACCTCATCTAATTCAAGCTTTCCAGCAACTGAGGAACACCCCCAAATAATGTAATCTGAAGCCAATGTGTGTGAATAAAATCTTCAGAACTAATCCCAGAGCAACTAGAAATTTATTCCACACAGCTAAGTAATCACAATTGTTTCCCATTGGGGAAAAGGGTTTAATCAAACAGGTACAAACTATAATTCCTCTAAAAAGAACTGGTACCATTCCAAAGCACAGTCTTTAAATTTCCTTGGACAACTGAGCTGGCCTGTATTTCCCTTCATTAGATGTTGTATGTGGACCATTTGACTATTCCTTCAACTAAATATCTTTCTTAATTTTAAATCTTCCCTATCAAGTCCAGATATGCAAACTGCCAAGAAGGCTCTGACTACCAAGTTAAATGAATGAGCACAACGTGTAATTGCTCTCTAATAGTTAAAGGCAGAGCAGACAGGACCATCTGTGATTGCCGCCCATCAGGTTTAAATATCCTTACCCATGAAGTGGTCTTTTTCAAAAGTTATAAACTGAATACAATTTAAGAATACAAAAGACACAGTGTATATGAAAAATTCATGGTAATTTTATAATCAACACCAACCAAAAAGGAAGAAGAATTATTTGATGTATACTTTTTCTGGACAGGAATTAATTCAGAATTAATAATTTTGGGGACAGGAGAAGTGTTCTTAATCCAAAAAAGTGTTGAAAAATTACCTGGTAGGGAATGTAGAATCATAAGCAAAGCTGAGCAGCTCCTGGGGATAACCAATAGAAACTAATCTCTCCACAGTGAGCTCGAAGCCAAGGGATTCATACTCCGGGGACTTGTACACTGCACAAAGAGGAGGTTCTTATCAGTCAGCAGAAAGAATAGCTCATTGAAAGAGAAGGCGAATGAATTTCAACTCCCAATTTCTCCTTCCTCTTCAATATGCCATTTTTCTTCTTTTCCCTTAAGCTCTATGTTCTGTACTACTCCCCCACCAATAACTTAAGAATTCAACTCTCTGTAGAAATAGGTCATACCATATCAAGAGCAGTAGAAACAAGAATTATCAAACATTTCAGAATAGTTCCTTCATTCTAAGGAAACCCACACTATAAGTTTCTTTCTCCTTTCTTCTTTCATTCTCACAATCTACCAGCAAGAAAAAAAAAACTACCAATATGCACAGCTGTGCTATTAACTATGAGAATATAAGTAAACAAACTAAGTACAAGAAGTCTCTTTGTTGAAGTCTTCACCGATGTGCACAACTAATGTAGGGATCTTCAAAATATTTTTTTAAGTCTGTTTTTGGAATTCCTATTTGGCTTTAGGTGCTTTATATTCTTTCAATCAGCATGTATTTGTCAGATTAACTTTTTCTATCAGCCCTAACATTATAGCCTTCAAAACTGGATTTTACAAAGTATTATTACAAACCAACCACAAAAAAGTATGTCTGAGGCAGTTAAGAGAAATCTGAATGTGAACTGGCAATCAGACATTAAAGAATTGTGGTTCATTTTATTAGACGTGATTATGGCAGGGTGAGTAAGCAACTATGTGTAACAATTCCATGTATCTCCTTATCTGCGAAAGGAGCATACTGAGTTTGTTACAGG
The DNA here is from genome assembly GCF_000247695.1 of Heterocephalus glaber. Next base: position 2,391,945 of record NW_004624831.1, read on the forward strand.
TCAAGTAACATGGATTTCAGGTTACGGGGGTTTCTCTTTTCCATAGTGAAAAAACCCTATTACTGCAATTCATCATAAAGAAAATGCTATTCCTTGAAATATGCTTCTTTTAAATGAAATATTTACGTTAGCGACCTTCCATCAGTTTCTGGAGTAAGTAAGCCATCTTAAAAATAAGGTATGGGCTGGAGATTTAGCTCAGTGGCAATGCGCCTGTCTGCTTTGCAAGCACAAGGTCCTGGGTTCAATCCACGGTACCACAAACAAAACAAAACAAAAATAAGATAGCCAGGCATGGTGGCACAAGCCTGTAATCCTACCACTCTGGGAGGCTAAGGCAGGAGCACCACAAGTTCAGTCCCAGCCTTGGCAACCTACTGACTTAGCAAGATCCTATCAATAAACAAATGACCTATAGTAAGCAAATATATCCATCCTATTTTCTTTTCCAGTACCAGGGATTGAACTCAGGACCTTGCCCTTGCAAGAGCAGGTGTGGCGCCACTGAGCTAAATCCCCAGCCCTTCCATCCTATTCTTATAGTCAGTCTCATAATAATGTAACTATTATTATTATGTTATTATAGTCTATTATTAACATCTCTAACTAACCTATAGCTTAAACTGATTTTTTCAATAATTAGTCTGCCTTTTCTTTCTTTGTTTTTTTTGTACAGGGATCGAACTTGGGTCCTTGTGCTTGCGCAGCAGGCAGAGAAACCACTGAGCTAAATCCCCAGCCCTAATTAGTCTGCCTTTTTAAGTTAATGCTAATTCTGTATTTTAATGAGTACAATTCAACTTTCCCTTTCCAAAAGCCATCCTGTAGAGACATATAAAAGAAACCTGTAATACTGGTTGCCTCCCAAGAAGGAAACAGCTAAACTGAGTGGGGCAGTGTCAAAGGGAAAGGAAAGGAGGAGACTTTCATGTACTTCTGTACCTTTAAAACTTGTAACATACTTGGACCAGGGATTTAGCTCAGTGGTTCCACTACCTGCTTGGAAAGCGCAAGGTCCTGAGGTTCAATCCCCGGTACCAAAAAAAAAACCACTTGTAACATACTGATTTTTTTTTTAATTAAATTGAGATTTTTAGAAAGTAAGTTGGACTTTCAAAATGTTTTCAGATTTAGGGCCGGGGATTTAGCTCAGTGGTTCCACCACCTGCCTCACAAGCACAAGAACCTGAGTCCGATCCCCGGTACCAAAAAAGAAATATTTTCAGATTTAAAAAACAAAAACTGTTAAGGTTCTTTAGAGATACTTGAATTTCATTCATCAGAACAATATCCAAAAACTCTATCTTTATCACATGATGCATAAACTGTATAAACTGTATTGTGTGTTGTTTACAACAAAGCTATCTTTGTTTCTTTTGTTGTCTTGGGGTTATAATAATTTAATGCGAATGCTAACTCCGGACAACATTTTCAAAGCTGGCTATATTTCTTTCCTCCCCTCAATTCTTTGTCCCCCACCTATCCCATCTCCACTCCCTCAAGACAAAACAAAGAGCCCCCAAGGCCCTTAAAGTCTCAAATGTGGAATTTCCAAATCTATGTGACATACACTGTAGTAAAGGAAGCACTATCAGTTTACGCACAGTAACAGAGGAGGAGCTGAGACCAGGAAAGCCTGGCACCCAGTGACACACACAGGAGTTACGCAGAGACAGAAACTAACATCTCTCCCTGTACTGCCATACTCCCAAGCCAACTGCAAGTGATGTCGTCTTAACACAATTCCCATAACTCATTTCTCAATCCTAAACAAAGCCTCACATATTTCAAACAATACTCAATGAAATAAAAATTCCAATATAGCTAAATGATTTGGGTAACCTGCCGATACTCATTCTTATGAGAGCTGGCTCATACAAAATGTTTTCAATGATTAATTTTTCAGAAGGGTAAGTTGCTGGACATTCCTTAAGAGGAGGGACAAAAAGCCCCTAATCACCTCCAGCAAAGCTTAACCCTAGGTCAGGAATTTTCCCTGTTCATGACTGAAGTAATTACAGAGTACAAGAATTATCAGTAACCGAAACCTCCATCTATGAGACCAATTTGGGCTAAATCTCAAAGCAGTTCAAAACGTTTAGTGAAAAAAACACGGGAAAAAACTCAAGTCCCCATTTTGCCAGCACAATTCCTAGAATAGCAGAAAATAAAACACTGTACATTTGCTATAATACATTTATTCACAGGGCAGAACTTCCCAAGTGTTCAACCGAGGTAATTTTCTAGAAATTCCTTTCTCTTGATGACCTCAGGGTACTTCCCATAAATATGATGTATCCTCCCCATTTGCTGACCGCAAGTTACACAACAAGTACAAATATCAGCTGAAGGCAGAATTGAGGTCCCTCTGTGTCCCATCCGAAACTGTGGTGGGGTATACAACCACTGCTATAAATTTCTAGGTTGTACAGGCCATTAAAACTGAAGCTTGGATATTGAAACACACCACTTCTCCCTCCAATTTCTTTCAAACAGTCCAAAATAAACTTCCCTAAACTCAGGTAGGAATGGACTTACCAAGGAAAGTTCAAGTTCCATTTTTTTTTTCTTTTTTTGGTACGGGGATCGAACTCAGGTCCTTGCACCTGCAGGGCAGGCAGTGGCACCACTGAGCTAGATCCCCGGCCCTCGAGTTCCATTTTAACAACACTGTATTTCATCAAACTCTAGATTACTAAGACCCACAAGCCACTGACATCTTCTCATAAGCTTACTGGATAATCATTTTAGCAACACAGACTTCCATACCCTGAAATCATCTACTAGAGAGCTATACAAAACACAAATTCTGAGAAGCAGAACTGCAGCTGCACAGAGCCTGAATTTAGAGGTTTTATTCTAAGTATCCCTTGGAATAAGCACACTGTTCAAATGTGGTGACAAAAACTCCTGAAGCTTACAAAGCGTCACCATTTCTTAAAAAACAGAGATTAAAATGTAAAATTCCTTTTTTAATCAACCAGGCCCTTCAAAACCAGCCTCAGACAGGGCTGGGTATTTAGGCCTGCCTTGCAAGCACAAGGTCCCAAGTTTGATCCCCAGTACCAAAAACAAATCAGCCTCAGACACCTGCCATAGAGCACCTCACCTCAGTCTGTGAAGCTCTGTGCCTCTCCACAGCCTGTGCAAAGCCTCCAATCTCAAAGTCTATTACAAACCGCAGCAGGTGAGCGATGCACAGCTCAGCTGACTCTCACAGCTGGCTTTCCAGGCTTCTACACCCAGCCAATGGCTTCAGGCAGGTACACATTAACTGCTCGCTCATTCATTTTCCAGGCAATTCCTCAGGCCTACCCTAACTTACCCAATATCCAAAGACAAAGGAAGAAACTGTCTTAAGGGTCAGAGTCTGAAAAAGGGGACTGCTTTCAGCCACTAGGACAGCACACAGTGTTCTCAGGTTATGTAACTCGACTACAAAGAGAACAACCAAGGCTTTGAAAGTTGAAGCTATTGAAAGCATTTAAGGAAAGATATTCTTTACCCCATAATCTGCACGGGAAAAAACAGCTTTGCAAAAATAACCGCATGTAGTGGGGATGAAAGGTGTGGGCTTTGTTTTGTGTAGGTAGATGTTGTTCATAAAAAAGAGAAGCTATGTTATTGGAGAAAGTTCCTTTAGAACAAGCAGAAACTTTCTGCAGGGAACTCTGGAATTCTCATGCACTGTTTAACTTTGCCACCAGGACACACTGTACAAGTTTATAGATTTTAGTACAACTTATGGGCAAACCTCTAGATGGTTCCAGCCTAGCGGAGTGCTGCTGCCAAAGTAAGAACTCACATGAGGCAGACGCTGATGCAGTGTGTGCCACTCCAGTCCTGAAGGAGTTACACTGGCTCTCCTGTTAAGAAAAATCAAAGCAAGAAAACAACACAAAACAAAAAGAAAAACAAGAGCTGGTTTTAAAAGTGTTGTGATGGGCTGAAGAGAGAGAGAGGTTACCATTTGGAACCTGGTATTTACAGGAATTATCACTGCCCTCCAATGAAAAAGACTGACCATCACTAAAATTAGCCTAATTGGCCATAACAAGAACACTGAAAATAAGCCTAAGTATTGTGTAGTATTTGTTTTTCTGGTACCCTGAGTCTGAAATACAGGACAGACAAAAAGCTCCCTTCTGGGTTTATTCTCTCCAGCACACTGCAGGTTAGTATGACAGAAACAACACAGCTGGTAAGTACGTTGCACTGAACCATGGCCAGGGAGAAGGGTTAAATAAAGGTTACAAAAACAAACCAGAGTGGTCTCATCTTGCTTTCAAGTACCCAAGTGAGTCTACTTATACCAGGTTCTCTCCCCTTCAACACCTAAGTCTGTCCCTTCTGATATGGACCAGAACCAACTGCATGCTGCTGAGAATCTAACCAGATGTCTGAATGTGGGATGGAAGGAAACTTTGTTTCAATTCTGCCAGTAGCATTTGCTCTCCATAAACAGAGTTACAATACTTACTCTTGCATAAAGTTAAAAGAAGCACCTAATCTAGTAAAATAACTGACTTGAAGATACATACAGTACTACATACTTACACTGACAATTTTAAGATAGGCACTAATTTTACATGGAGTCATTTTCCCCACATATATTTAAGTTTTTGAAAATATGTAATTGGATCCTCCAGCTCCTGGGCTTTCTGTGAAAGAAAGATGGTACTCAATAGAGGAGTAGAAATGATCAAATGTAATGTCTAAAAGTTCTAAAAACCATTACAACTAAGAGAAACCACTAACAGTCACTGAAAAAACAAAAATTGACTGTAACCATCCAAGAATAGCCATTTGCTTTCATGCTGTACCTAAAATCAAGGTCAAAGTTCCCTAGTTATTAGTATATGTAAAATCAGTTCTCTGGGGTTATAACTAGAAAAGGTAATAATGTGTATTTTTCACTAAAAAAAAAAAAAGTCAAGTAAAATCCTTCCAATTCCAATCCATATAAACAGATCCCAGAGCATTTTTTCCACTTTCCAAAATTATCTAAAAACCTTAACACAACAACAAATACACAGGCACACTCCCCTCCACCCCCGTACTGGGGACTGCACATAATGACCTTTGCACTGAGCTACATCCATAGCCCTTCTCATTTTTTATTTTGAGACAGAGTCTCACTAATGTGCTAAGGTGCCTAGGCTGAGCTCAAACTTATAATCCTCCTGCCTTAGCCTCCCAGTGCTGAGATTATGACTATGCAATATATAGGTATGCATTATAGGTGAGCTCCTGGCTCATGAGCTAAAATTTTATCACTAGCCTAAAAAAAATCCACAAATGACCTAAAAAAAATACTGAAAATTTAAGACTCTTACTGTACTTAAAAAACTTAACATTATGCAAAACTTTCAGTAATATAAAACAAAATGAACCCCAAAATGATTAAACATGTAAATAAATAAGTGAAGTTTGAAGGACTGTCAATATTTCAGTTCTTGCAAAGGCAAAATTAAATACCTGAGAGGGTTTTTGTGTTTTTGTGTTTTTTTGGTACCAGGATCAAACTCAGGACCTCGCGCTTACCAGGCAGGCACCCATGCCATTAAGCTAAATCTCTGGCTACCACGAGAGGTTTGTTTTTAAAAATGCTAACAATAGCCATGCCTGCTGGTGCACACCTGTAATCCCAGCACTCTAGGAGGCTGAGGCAGGAGGATTACTTCGAGTTCAAGACCAGCCTGGGTTACACAGTGAGTTCAAGGCCAGCATGAACTACACAGTGAGACACTGTTTCAGAAAAATAAAAAGAGGGCCGGGAACTTGGCTCAGTGGTTCCACCGCCTGCCACCTGCCTCGCAGGTGCAAAGACCCGAGTTCAATTCCCAGTACCAAAAAAAAAAAAGAGAAGAAAAAGAAAGAGGAAAAAGGGCCAAGGATGTAGCTCAAGGGGCACTGTGCCTGCCTGGCAAGTGTAAGGTCCTGAGTTCAATCCCCAGTACTGCAAAAAAAAAAAAAAGTTCCAGCCCAGCCTGGGCCAACTTATGAGGCCATCTCAAAATTTAAAGATGGGGACAGAGGTGGGGGGTGTGCGACACTAAGGATATAACTCAGTGCAAAGACCCTGGGTTTGATCCCTAGAGTACCATAAAACAACCATGACCAAAGAATATTAGAAGAGATGTTTATTTTTAAGTAAGAGGAAAAAATTACCTAACTCAAAAAATTTCTGAGAACTTGTACATCTTGTTTTCAATTTAAGACTAAAAAACTGGAAATTTTTGAGATAATAGCTTTTTAAAATCCTGTTTAAAGGGCCGGAGATTTAACTCAGTGGTTCCACCACCTGCCACGCAAGCACAAGGACCCGAGTTTGATCCCTGGTACCAAAAAAATAAAATAAAATAAATAAAATCCTGTTTAAAGCTGGAGATTTAGCTCAGTGGTTCCACTGCTTGCCTTGCAAGCACAAGGACCCGAGTTTGATCCCTGGTACCAAAAAAAAAAAAAATCCTGTTTAAAGGAGCTGCTTGTGATAAAGAATAGAAACACAGTGAGATTCTCAATTGTTGAACTCAATTTGTTCCAAATTTGTGTTCAAGCACCAAAAAGTGTGAGAACTAAACATATTTCTCCCAGTAAGAAATGATGGAAAACCAAATACTTGCTTCTGAGGCCCAAAAATTACAGAAGCACTTTGTGGTGTGTGGGCAAGGACAGTGCTCAGAGTGAAGCATCACCCTTTGTACTCTTGGCGAGACATGATGCGTGACCAAAGACTCACTCTGAGCCGTACAGGTCTTTTCAAGTGGGGTTTTCTGTTGACTAGGAGTAGAGTTATAATGCTGAGCAGATTTTTTTGCGCTTTGCTCTTCAAGTAGTGGAAAGTTCAAGCTTGAGGCCATTGGGCAACTGAGGTATCCCAGTAGCTAATACATTCTTTTTCCAAAAATAAAACACATTACAGCACTCAAATGCCTGCACTGAAGTTAAACAAACACTTGGATACCTACCCAGGTACGGGATAACTAACAATCCTTAACCTGGGAGTGCATGGCTCATGGTACGGTAAGGGGATATATTATACAGTTAGATATTTATAAGTTTTAGAAGATCAGTAACATAATTTGACTAAGAATGTATATAAAGGGACAGAAAAGGGGCCAATTAATTCAGCCCACGAGGTCTTCTCCTAAGAACTATATAATTTATTCAGGCTTATATGGATGACTCATCTTTTTTTTTTTGGTACTGGGGATTGAACTCAGGTCCTTCCTCTTGCAAGGCAGGCAGGCGGCGGTACCACTGAGCTAAATCCCTGGCTGCGGATGACTCATTTTTTAGCAAATGTCTCAAGGTGTTACAAACTTCACCTGACAAACACTGAGATTCAGGCTCAGTGAGTATGTTCCACACCTTTGCCAGACCACGATGTGTGAAGTGTGCTAAGTAAGGATGCACACGGATGTGGCCACCCAACTGCAGCTGACTTCCCTGTGGGGAATTGCTGGCTTTTGTGTGACCACAGCCAACCTAGATTTTTATCTGTTACCTCTCAATTTTAAATACTGACCCAATGAAACAAGCAAACAAATATATACTTTTTGAAACAAACTATGGTCTAATGACTGAGTTGAGTCTGTAGGCCAACGATATGTACCTCTAACCTATATGTGCTAGGTCACATGCTTCTACACAGGTTATTCTATTTCAATGAAATGGAAATCTAGATAGAAATAAACTCACTCTTTAATAACCATAAAGTATCCTAGGTAATAGTCTATTCATCCTATGGAAAAATTGAGGAGCAATTAAAAACTTAGGAAAGATAAGAAGAACTTGCTTCTGTTTCCCTGATTTGGTCCCTTTTTGCAATGCTCCCAGAGCCAGCAGGCATCCAGCATCTGGAGGGTTAAACCTAAATCTCTGCCACAGAGCTTGATTCAATTATCACTTGTCCTTTCCTCACTGGCACTGCCCCCATGTAGAGCAGACAGTCGGAGAACTTGAAAGGCGAAAGACATAATGAAGCCAACGTATTTATTATTATGTTAGAACTATTCTGAAAACAAGTTTACCCATGTTGAAAACAGCTCATGACACTAATGGAGAAAAGAACATCTTAGTAATTTTATTGATGCAACTAATATTATATGCCATTTGTCCACAAAAAAATCTGCTTCAGGGCTGGGGATTTAGCTCAGTGGTTCCACTGCCTGGCTCGCAAGCTCAAGGACCCGAGTTCGATCCCCGGTTAAAAAAAGGCAGTAGGAGATGGAAGCTGGTATTTTTCCCAGTTTGGAGGTTTTTTAAATTTTTCCCTCAACCTTATTTATTTTTTTTTTTTTGGTACCAGGAGTGAACTCAGGACCTTGCCCTTGGCAGGGCAGGTGCGGTGCCACTGAGCTCAATCCCCAGCTCAGAGAGATTAATATTAATGAAAGCTTTAAGTAGACTACAGACTTGACATGAAGGTAACCAAAGCTTGGGCACCAAGGATAGGCTCATAAATATAACAGGACTACCTAAAATGTATATGTTAATATATACACATTTATAAATCTATAATATTTTATATGTAATAAAAATACATCAAAAGTAAGTCTTAATGGTGTTTATTTCAACTAATACAAAGAATTTTTATGCACAACTGAGATAATGCACTGGAATATTATTTCCTTTTAAGTTCTTTTCTAACACAAAGGGACCATCTCAAAAGTATTCTGTGATTGTAAGAATAGTACTTCATTTCCTGTGGGGGTTATTACAAGGAATCCTGAGTTTTAAGAAAAAGAACAGTTAAAATAATAAAGACAGAAAAATAATAAAGACTATAATATCTCAAACAGAAATGAAAAGACAGGCCGGGGATTTAGCTCAGTGGTTTCACCGCCTGCTGTGCAAGGGCAAGGACCCAAGTTCGATCCCCAGTACGAAAAAAGAAAGAAAGAAAGAAATGAAAAGACAAAAAGACCTTATAATATAAATGCCCTTTTTCATAGCTTCCCCTCCCCCCAGGTACTGGGGATCAAACTCGGGACCTTGCGCTTGCGAGGCTGGCGGCAGAACCACTGAGCTACATCCCCAGCCCTAAATGCCCTTTTTGAAAACAAAAATCATTTCATTTGATCACCAGCACCAAAAGGGAGGAAAACCATTTCACTGGCATTTTATCCATTTCTTCCACCCAATTATTTTGCATTTTTTGTTTGTTTTTTGAGACAAGGGATCTCTATGTTGCCTGGCATGGTCTTGATCACACCATCCTCCTGCCTCAGCTATCCATGTAGCTGGGATCACAGCAGGTGTGAGCCACCCTGCCTGGCCCACCTGTTAGGGGTTTTTTGTTTTTTAGGTACCCAGGATTGAACTTGGGCTCAAGCATGCTATGTAAGTGTTCAACTACTGAGCTATAACCCCCATCTTTTTTGAGACAAAGCCTTGTCAAATTGTTCAGACTGGCCTCAGAACCTGTGGGAGCCTGTCTGACTCTTGAGTAGCTGGGATTACAGGTATGAACCACCATACCCAGTCCTGATTTTTAAATTTAATTCTATTAAGGATATTGGTAATCACACATACAAAAGTAGAGAACTTAAGTAAATGGTTTTAAACTCATCACTCAAGCTTTAACATTATCGCTACTTGGTTTCTTGTTTCATCTCCCTCCCTAGATTATTGTCCCCCAATTTAATAAATGCTATCAAATCATACAGTTTAAATATAGATCATGCACAAAATATTTTAAATAGCACAAGTACAGGTTGGGAGTGTAGCTCAGCAGTAGACTGCTTGCCTAGCATGCATGAAGCTCTGGGTTCAATCCCTAGCACTGCAAAATAGATAAACAGCATAATGATATGCAGGAATCATGTACAGCACATACACAATTACTTTATAAATTATTCAGATAGTCCTTTAATTTTACTGCTTAAATATCTTCCTCAGGTAGGGGCCTATCCAATACAAGAAGTTTTTTAAAATCAGCAATAAGGGGCCGGGGATTTAGCTCAGTGGTTTAGCCGCCTGCTGCGCAAGCGCAAGGACCGGAGTTCAATCCCTGGTACCAAAAATAAATAAATAAATAAATAATAAAAATAATAAAATCAGCAATAAGTTATAATAACTTTCCAAGTTAAAAATTGCTCAGAAATATTTTAATTACACAAGATTATCAAGTCTCGATGAAAAAACTAGTTGTATTAAAAGCACTGATCTTGTGGTAGTGAAGTACTGGTTTAGTAATGTCATGTATAAACATTCTTAAGAATTCAGAACAACACACAGGTAATGTGATGAGCCAAAGGAAAAAAATTAAATCAGGGACAATACCAAAAATAGCTCAGTTTAGCTGCGCACGATGACGGCATGCCCCTATAATCTCAGCACCCGGGAGGCTGAGACAGGAGGATCACTGGAAGTTTGAGGCCAGCCTGGGGTACATAGTGAGTTCAAGGCCAACTACATAGTGAAACCTTGTCTCAAAAACAAAAACAAAACAACAAAAATCCCTGTGTTTTTTAGTTTTTGACTTTTTTTTTTTGTACCAGGGCTCAAACTTGGGTCCTTACGCTTGTGAGGCAGGTGGAGTTTGTTTTTTAAAAACATGGTTCAGTAAAAGAAACAAGGTAAGTATTTTTACATAAAGATCACTAGATTTAGTAATTTAGGGGATACAGCTCAGTGACAGAGTATTTATTTGCCTAGCATTCGACAGGTCCTGGGTTGAATCCCTGGCACTGGAAGAAAAAGGAAAAGGAAGGAAAGAAGAAAGGAAAGGGAAGGAGGGAGAGCAGGGAGGAGTGAAAAGACAGCTGAAATTATTCTTTATTTTCTTTAGAGAAAATAAGTTTTCTCTAAAGCACAACTACTTCAAAGTAATAGAAATAAAAAACTAGTGTTGAAATGAAAACTCTCAAAATATGTTATGAGATGCAACTTATAAATAATTCCTATTAAAAACATACATGAGAGCCGGGGATTTAGCTCAGTGGTTTCACCGCCTGCTGTGCAAGCACAAGGTCCTGAGTTCGATCCCCAGTACCCAAAAAAAACCCATAAGAGACTTCCAGGAAGATAGTGGTGAGCCTCTCCGAGATTCGGTGTCCTGACACTGGAATTCAGCAGCTTGAGGAGGAAGAGGAGGGAAGTGGGTCCCTGGGACCCAGGAAGGATCTGATGCAAGATCTGAAGTCTACAGGGAAAGTAAAGAGAGACTTTAACAAAGAGGAGGGAGGTACCAAGCAGCACCCTCTCCCAGAGCCCAGACTCTCCTCAAGGGAATGGTGGGCCGAACCTGCAGATGCATGGTGACTGCTGGCAATCCCAGAGGCCTCCATGGAGAAACGCACCAGTGCACTGGACTGCAGCAACTGGTGAGTTATCCAGATTCAGACCTCACCCAGGAGAGGCTGATTGGCTGGATAGCCATCTTGGAGAGGGGCCAAATGAGCTTGGAACTCAGAACAGCTGCAGGTAGACTCCATCTGGTGACTTCCAGTGTCTCAGTGTGGGTGCCGAGTTCAAGTCAGTAGGAGGTCAGGGAGTAGAGTTCAAGCTGGCAGGAGACACACAGACTGCTGTAGGCTCAAGGAATCCAGTTCCAGCCTCATAGCCAGAAACCGGCCTGAACGTCAGAGGAACTACAGGGGCAGGCTGGCTGGGATTATCCATTACCCCACCATGAAGCTGCAGCTAGCTTGCTGGGATTAATCAATTTGGCTCTAGACTATCTGCCCACACTGCCTAACAGTGACAGCAGAGACATACATGCCTTGAACTGGACGTTTTTGGGGTTTTTTTTCTCTTTTCTCTTTTTTTCCTCCTTTCTAGTTCTTTTCTTCTTGATTGATGGAGCACAGTTTCTAGGTTTTTGTTGTTGTTCTATTGTTTTTATTTTTTCCTTTTCTCTTTCCCACTTGTCTTCTTCACCAGTTTCCTAAAGTTTGTCCTCCAGCCTTGCTTCTGATCTTTCTCTTCTTCCATTTCTGTTTTTTACCCCTTAACCCCTTTTAAATCTTCTCCCTTAAGGGTAAAATTGCCATATTAAGGGCTATAGTATGTCATTTTCTAGGCTGTATTTTGTTTTTTCCCAGTACCAGAGATTGAACTCAGGACCTTGTGCTTTTGAGGTAGGTGCCCTGGATGCCAGTGAGCTAAATCCCCAGCCCTCTAGGGTGTATTTGATGCTATTGTTATTGTTGATTATTATATTACTACTTTAGCCAAGGTGACATAATTGTGCTAATCAGTTGTTCCTCCTGGTATACTAAGACTGAGATTGCCTAAGGGCCTTTCAGAAAAAGAAAAAGAGACCAGGGATTTAGCTCAGTAGTTCCGTCGCCTGCCTCGTAAGTGCAAGGTCCGGAGTTCGATCCCTGGTACCCACCCCCCCAAAAAAGAAAGAAAAACCTACAGGCCAGTGCTAAAGGACTGGCAGCTGGGCCAAGTAGGCAGAAACTTCTCATCCCCAATAAATTGAAGAGGTAGGATTCTGCAACAGACTCAAAACCCAGAAGCCAGCTACACCTGGAAGATGCTTCTGAGAAGTAGTCATATTCTAAGGGTTCTGAATACTGGCAATAAACCTACTCGCCATAAGCAATTTACAAGCAGCAACCCAGGAATCAAACTTTAAAAAAAAAAAAAAAGAAGAGAGCCAGGAGTTTAGCTCAGTGGTTCTGCCGCCTGCTGCCCCGCAAGCGCAAGGACCTGAGTTTGAGCCCCAGTACCAAAAAAAAAAGAATTAAGATGTGTTATATACATGTACCAACTCTCCACAATGAATACAGTAATTACACACTGTAAACATGTAGTTATAGAACTTTTAAAAAGAATCCCTAAAATATCTAAGAAATGACAATGATATTAGAATAAGTTTTTCTTAAGATGACTATATGGAGGAGGATATCTACATGGAAGTTAACAGTATTCACTGGATTTCTGATCATACCTCGTATTGATCACACCTCTTAAAGACACAGAAGAGGACTTCAAAAAAATTAAGAATGGTTGAAAAATGGCAAATTTTAATACCAAGAAAAGAGAGGGGGAGAAAAAAAGTGTTCCTGCATGAGCTATCTACAGCGACAGTACAGCAATACTGCCTAACTCTTCTCACTTCAGATTTGCCTTTTCTTACTCCTGTAAATGCCTCTGATACCACTAAGTTTACCTAGGATATATGACAGCTGACAGAAATATGATGAGTGCCCTGGTCTCTAGTCAAAGTAAACACATCATGAAAAATGCTCATTTAAATGTCACACAAGCTGAGTCCACTCCCATAACAATAAAACAAGATCAAAGCGCCTCTACTATGCATTTAGGAGGGGCTGTAATCAAAGGGCTGGCATGCTCTGGCCAGCATGCACCAGATCACCCTCTGGCTTGCCAACACCAATGTCTGGTTTCTCTTCATCTCTTCCTGGTGCTCTCAATAATTCTGATGTCTCTCTCCACACTTCAGAGGCAACAAAAGGCGCTTAGATTTGAGATAAATGAATTTTATCCCTAATGGCTAATGACATGGCCAGAACGTAGAGGAGGGCAAAAATCAAATATATTTTCAAACCAAAGATGTTTTTATTTTAAAAAATATATTGGGGGGCCGGGGACTTAGCTCAATGGTTTCGCTACCTGCTGCGCAAGCGCAAGGACCAGAGTTCAATCCCCAGTACCCCCCCC
>NW_004624831.1:2406513-2423727 GCF_000247695.1 Heterocephalus glaber
GGGGGGGGGGCGCGCTGGTGCTAGAGCTCAGGAACTCACGCATGCTAGCCAAGTGCTCCCACTGAGCCACACATCCTGGCCATGGCCAGCTTTCTGCTTCTTTGCTTATTAAAGAAACCACGTTTTACAGATAAGCAGTCTGTCAGATGGTGATCTGTACCCATGAAGTGGTGACAGGTACTTTGTATGTTATTAATTTATTCAGAAAACAGTGTTTCATATGAAAACTGAGAAATAGATTTCTGGGTATAATATTATAAAACTGAGTAATGTAAACCTCCCATGGCTGGTCCCACCACCCATGGATTCAACCAACTGCAGATCAAATATATTTGGGGATGAGGTGTGGAAATGCTATGCTGTTGTTGATCTATACTCTGTAGTTAGGCCTACAATGGTTCCATCTGTACTCAAGATGGACAGACTTTTATCTTTTTTATAAGAGATCTGAACATCCTCAGATTCTGGTATCTAACTAAGGTGAAGTGTCCTAAAACCAATTCCCCATAGATACCAAGGAACAAAAGCAAACACATTTGCAGAGGAACTCAAAATTCAAAGTACCATGAACAAAGTCACATAAAGTAATTTGGGGTAAAAGAGGAACTGGTGGTAGGGTTTGGTAGTCATGTGCTGGTAATCTCAGCACTGTGTGAGGCTGAGGCAGGAAGATCATGTTTCAGCCCTACCTGGGTAATTCAGTAACTTAGATTCTATCTCAAAACTTTTTAAAGAAGGGATAGTAGGGATGTAGTACAGTGTGAAGGCCCTGGGTTCATTCCCCAATGTGTGTGTGTGTGGGGGGGGGTGAACAGGCAACATTACTTTCTATATAAAACATAATCCACTAATACTGGCATTCTATAGGTACTAAATCTAAGATAATTTAAGAGTAATTATATTAATAAACAAGTTTTTGCCTTTTGTTTTTCTCTTACATAAAAATGTCCATCTTAGAATCCTGTGAACATTAAAAATGCATAGTTGATGATGAAGGAACACTCTGAAAATTTTTTGAGGCTATTAGACTGGCATTCAAATGAGATGAGAATATTTCTGTCAATAACCAACCCACTCCCTCCTTCTATTAATAGTAACATCATTCTACCAAAGGTCGATATAATTGACTTTTAGGAAATGACAAGTTTAGAATCTATACATGTATATATAGGCACATAAAGACACACACCCCTTAACAATGTGTGGACTCCTAGAGTTCACACATGCATTCTTGCTTCAATTATCTTCCTCATTTACTAGTGACAGGATAAAAATTTAAATAATTATTCAAAGAAAAAAATATTATTAACCACTAATTCTACAATCCCAGCACCTGGCATAAAGAACAGGCTTCTTGAAAGACCAGGATTATTCAAAGTAGATTTTCTTATCTATCAATATGAACCACAAAAAACCTGCAAAGTCAAAACCCAACCATGCTACCTACCTCTCCCCTCAAAAAGAGGTCTTCTGGGCCAGGGATTTAGCTCAGTGGTTTCGCCGCCTGCTGTGCAAGCGCAGGGACCCGAGTTCGATCCCCGGTACCAAAAAAAAAAAAAAAAAAAGAGGTCTTCTATGGCCATTTTCTAGAGTAAAACAGAGCTGTTTTGTATTTATGAAAACAGTTTAATTCTCCAAAATTAAATTCTATCCCTGGTCATTCGAGAGATGCAAATGAAAACAACACTGAGATTCCACTTCACTCCAGAAAGAATGGCTGCTATCATGAAATTAACCAATAACAAATGCTGGCGGGGCTGTGGGGAAAGAGGAACCCTGCTCCACTGCTGGTAGGAGTGTAGACTGGTGCAACCACTGTGGAAATCAGTATGGAGATACCTCAAAGAACTAGGACTGGAAGTCCCATCTGACCCCGCTATTCCACTGCTGGGGATCTTCCCGCCAAAATTAAAAGAATCATACCACAGTGATATATGTGCACCCATGTTCACAGCAGTGCAGTTTGTAATAGCTAAAACTTGGAAACAGCCCAAATGCCCATCAACTGGAGACTGGATAAAGAAAATGTGGTTTTTTTATAAAATGGAGTACTACTCAGCCATAAAAAATGAGAAATTAGAGACATTTATAGCTAAGTGGATGCACATTGAGGCGATACTCTTAAGTGAAATAAATAGGACACACATGTGTAAATACCGAATAGTTTCTCTGGTGTGAGAAACTGAAAGTGTAAATAAGGACTAAATGTATAATAGGTAATGTGAAATAGGAAGAAAAGGGGCAAAGGGGAAGGAAGTGGGAGGGCTAGGGGAAAGGATAGAAGGGAATGGGATTGATATGAGAAAATGGAAAAATAGGAACAAAATCTTTGTAAATAGGGAGGAATGGAGGGGTTGAAGGGAGGGCTGGGCAAGGGTGAAAAATAAGAACCAAGAGAGACTATGTAAAGGTGCAAATTTCCAATGATGAATGTCATTATATTGTATACCTAAAATGTACCAATGATTAGAATGAATAATCGATAATGTAAAATAGGAAGAAAAGGTCCAAAGGGATAGGGGCAGTGGGAGGGGCAGGGGAAAGGAAAGAAAGGAAAGGAAAAAAATGATGAGAAATGGAAAAAATGGAAATAAAATCTTTGTAAATAGGGAAGGGTGGAGGGCGTGAAGGGGGGGCTAGGAATGGGGAAAAAATAAGAACCAAGATGCATTATATAAAGGTACAATTCCCAATGAGAAATGTAATTGTGTTGTACACCTACAATGTACCCATAAAAGAATTTAATACAAAAAATAAAAAAAATTTAAAAAATTAAAAATTCTATCCCCTATCCTTTCCATGAAAATGTTATATATATTTCCCACATTTGAAAACAAGAGAGAAAAAAGAAACTTTCAAAAACCCTACATAAGCTGGGCATGGTGGCGCACGCCTGAAATCTCAGCACTCAGGAGGCTGAGGCAGGAGGATCACCATGGTTCAAGGCCAGCCTGGGCTATACAGTGAGTTCAAGGCCAGCCTGAGCTGCATAATGAGGCCCTGGTCTCAAAAGACCTACACAACTATTTCCTCAGAACAAATTTAGGCAAATTTACAGTGTGCTGAGGTTCATACACCATGAGCCAATAATCATCAGAGCCAACATGGACTTGCTGTCCCACACCTGTGCTTCAGAAGTACCAATCCCAGGCTCAGGGCAACTTGTCAGTCTAACTACACTCCAACTTTGAAAACAGTGAACCATCTACGCTATAAATAACAACTCTGTATTGTACTGAATCCACAGTTTAGTTTTGTAGCATGTGCTATGGTCTGAATGCCTATCTGCCTCCAAATCCCTATCTGAACTCAGTCACCAATGCAGTAGTCGTCAGTAGGTGATCGGGTCACAAAGGCTCAGTGCCCCCATAAGGGGACACAGCCATAGGGTGCTGTCTGTGATCCAGAAAGAGGCCCACATCAAAGACCAAATCTGCCTTGATCCTGAACTTCCAAGCCTTGAGAAAATGTGAGAATAACATTCTGTTTATAAGCTACCCACTTTATGGTATTTAGCAGACCAAATGGCTAAAAAAAGCAGTCTTGTCATTCATTTCAGATAAAATTCGCTCTAATAGAAAGCTTAATAAATGTCTTCTCTGTTAGGAAAAGCAGTACACAAAGAAGGTAGCTATTTATTATAATAAACAGTACTGACTAAATTTTTAATTAAATCTCCTTAATCATTAAAATTCAAATAAGTCCTCATGCTATTTTATTCCCCCATAAAACCTTCTCTAAGCTTTTCCCCTTAACTCTGTATCAGTGAAGCTTGTTTAACAGATACGCATCTCTTACTTCAACTCTTCCGGTATTCTTTTCTACCCTATTTAGCACCCCCTCTCTTATGTTTGTGCCTTCATTCCTCCCTGATGATAGTCACCAGATTAATCAGTACTAGGTAACTTATATTCGTTCCCAGTAGGTGATCAAAATGATCAAAAAACCCTGCAGAACAGCATGAGGGCTCAGGGTGTACCTCAAGGTAAAGTGCATGCTTAGTTACGTGCAGGGCTGCACCTTCCAAAACGGAACAGTTTGGCTCTATACACAAAGTATACATGAGAAAATTACTGAAACCAAAAGTGGGCTCTTTGTGGGGAAATTTCTTTTAAAAAAATTGGTAAGCCTTTAACTAAATTGGTAAAGAAAAAAATGATACAAAGTGGGTAAAGTGGCATGAACCTGAAATCCCTACTCAGGAGGCTGAGTTGAGGCAGGAGTATCACCTGAGCCCCAAAGTCTAAGACAAGCTTGGAGCAAAGCAGAACCCTGTTTCTAAAAGGGAGAAAAGGGAACAAATGAGGGAGGGACAGAGACACAGAGACAGAGGATGTCACAGAGAGATATCAAAAGAGCTTTGTTTTTGTTGTTCCTTTGGTTGGGTTTTTGTTTTGTTGGTGGTACTGGGGATTGAACTCAGGGCCTTCACACTAAGCTAAATCCTAGGCCTTTATTTTTCTTTTCTTTTTTTTGGTACCAGGGATCAAACTCAGGACCTTGCGCCTGCGAGGCAGGCAGCAGAACCACTGAGCTACATCCCCGGCCTTTCTTTTACTTTTATTTTGAGCCAGGGTTTCACTAAAAGTTGTCCAGGCTGGGTTAAGCTTGTGACACTCCCTTCTCTGCCTCCTGGAGTGCTGGGGTTACTGGCATGGATCACCACATCCAGCTACAAAAAGAACATTACAAACAACTTTATGCCAGTAATTTTTAAAACTTAGATGAAATGGACACAAATTATCAAAACTGATATAAGGAAAACTAAGAACTCTAACCTTCCCATAAAAGCAACTCTTGGCCCCAGATGGCTTCTCTACAACAGTCGATCTAAGAAAAAAATATTAATCCTACCCAAACTTTCAAAAATAGGAGAAGAAAATGGTTTCCAATTATTATAAGACCAGCGTTACTCTAAAACTAAAAATTAGACATGAAAAGAAAATTATAAATCACTATCCCTTATGAATATGATACAATCTTCAACAAAATAGCAGCAAATCAAATCCACCAAAATATAAAAGTATATGATGGAGTAGAATTCTTCTAGGAATGCAACATTAGTTTAATGTTCAGAAACCAATTAGTGTAATTCACCATTTAAAAAGACTAATAAAAACTACATGACCATCTCAACAGAGCTGGGAAAATGTTTGATGAGATTCAGCACCCACTATTCACGTTAAAAATAAAATTCCTGGAAAACTAAGAATATAAAGAAACTTCCTCAACCTAATAAAAAGTATGTAAAAATTACCTAAATCAACATACTCAATAGTGAAAAATTGAACATTTTGACCCCAAGATCAAAACCACACACAGAAGGTTCGGTCTCAACCCCTTTTTTAATACTATTTCAGTCAAACAAGGTTTTAGTGCAATAAGCCCAGGAAGAAAAGTTTCTTAATAAAATAAAATCTAAAGGTGTAATGATTGAAAAGAATAATTTGAAGACAATACAATCTTATGTGAAAAGTTCTAAGAACTCTATAAATAGTAAATGAATTTAGCAATACCAATATACAAAGTATATTTTATACAAGGTCAAACAGTGCAGAAAGCAGCTTAGTGCGGGCACCCACTCCCTGTGTGACCACCCGTTCTCCCAGGGCCACCTCCAAGTGCTGTCATCTCCCTGTGAGTCCTGGAAGGCACAGGCACCCTAACCTCAGTGATGCATTTCATTTTCCAGATACCGTCCAATCAAAACAGTGAATCGTGCACTTCCAGGAAGATGGCGGAGTACTAAGTAGCACAGAATCAGTCTCCAAGATTTGGTGTCCAGATGCTGGAATATAGTGATGTGAAGAAGAGAAGGAAGGACGTGGGTCCCTAGGACCCAGCCAGGATCTGAAGTGAGAACTGAAGCCCAAGGGGAGAGTGAAGAGAGAGGCCTCAATGCAGAAGAAAGAGGTGGCAAGTGGAGCTCTCTCTGAGCCCTGACTCACCAAGTGGGACAGGGGGCTGGAAGCTGCAGACACAGGGTGACTACTGGTGACCCCAGAGGCCTCCACAGAGAAATGCACCAGTGAAACACAGAAGAGAACAGAGCCGACTGCAGTGGCCGGTGAGTGAGTGGGCCCAGAAGAGGGCAGTTGGCCCATGGCCAACTTGGAGAGGGCCCAAATGAGCTCAGAACTCACAGCAGCTGCTGGCTCCATCTAGTGGATCCCAGTGTCAGGATGAGGCAGTACCAACTTCAAGTCAGCAGAAGGTCAAGGAGCCGAGTTGAAGCAGACAGGAGACCCATAGAATGTTGCAGGCTAAACAAATCCGGTTCCAGCCTGACAGCCAGAAACCAGCCTTAACTTGAGTAGAACTAAAGGTTTAGGCTTGCTGGTATTATCCACTATCCCACTGTAAAGCTACAACTGCCTCGCTGGGACTATTTAGCATGGATCTGGACTCTGTCTGCCCACTCTATCTACCAGCAACAGCAGAGAAATCCCTTGAAGTGGACTTTTTTCTTCTTGTTTTTATCGTTTCTTTTTTTTTTTGATACCAGAGATCTTGAACTTGGGACCTTGCGCTTGCGAGGCAGCCAGTGGAACCACTGAGCTAAATCCCCGGCCCTGTTGTTGTTTCTTGACTGTTTGTTCTTGTTTTCACATGTGTGAACATTGTTTCTAATTTTTTGTTGTTGTTCTGTTTTTGTTTTTATTTCTTCCTTCTCTCTTTCCCTCCTGTCTTCACCAGTTTCCCAAAATTCACATAATCTTTCTTAGGCCTCCAGCCTTGCTTCAAATCTCTTCCTCTTCTTCTATTTCTCCATTTTCCCCCCAACCCCTTTTAAATTTTCTCCTTTGAGGGTAAAATCACCATACTGAGGGCACATTTACTGTATACAATCTTCTGGTTTGTTTTAGATTTTGTGTGTGGGGGGGGTTGGTACTAGGGATCCAACTTAGATTTTGTTATATAACCACAAATCTAGTTCATAGGTTAACAGTTGCAAATTAAGCTACCACAGTTTGATATTTTCTAGGCTTTGATGCTACTGTTACTGCTGACTATACTACTTTAGTCAAGATGATGTAATTCTAATCAGTTGCTCTTCCTGGTACACCAAGACTGAGATTGCCTAAGGGTCATAAACAATACTATAGGCCACTGCCAAAGAAGCAGGGGCTAGGCCAAATAAGCAGCAACTTCTCATCCCCAATAAAGAAGTGGTAGAATCTTACAACAGACTCAAAACCCAAAAGCCAGCTACAGCTGGAAGATAGCTCTCAGAAGTCATCATTTTTTTCTTTCTTTTTTTTTTTTTTTTTGGTACAGAGATCAAACTCAGGACCTTGGGCTTCCAAGGCAGGCGAGGCACCACTGAGCTAAATCCCCAGCCCTAAAAGTAGTCATTTCTTTTTTTTTTAACCTAAGACTTCCAGCTCACCAAAGGCAAACCCAAAGGGCAATGAGGTGGAACAATTCGAAAGCCACCAACCTGGACTCTCTGAGGCGGCAACAGCAGAAGTAAAACAGATGAATGAGGCTCTAGGAAAAATTAAATCAGAAATAATTTCTCAGATAACTACAGAGATAGTTACCTGAATGAAAGATGTGGTTAGTGACTCTAGAGCAGATACAGATAAAAAAATAATAATAAAGGAGCTTAGGAAAATGATGGAAACTATGAACACCTAACATAAGAAAGAACTGGATTCCATAAAACAGATTCAAACAGGTATCTAGGACATTAAAACTTCCACTGAAAATATACTCGGCAGAATGAGCCAATGTGAGGACAGGATATCAGATATAGAAGACGGGTTTGCAGTTAGCAACAATGAAAAGATTTCTTAAAAATAGCAAGGGACCCTGAAAAATCATTCCAACAGCTACTAGATGATACAAAGAATAAAATAAGATTGATCAGAGTCAATGAAAAAGCAGGAGACAGCACAAATGACATAACAAAAATGAGCTGTATTTCTAAATGTTGGCAACAAAAAATAGAAAATGAAAATTTAAAATACCACTTGCAACTACATAAAAGATATAAAATATTTAACAAATTTAACAAAATAGACCTAAGACCTTCACAACAAAAAAATCACAAAACATTTAGAGGCACTGAAGATGATGAGGTAAATGGTGAAGATACTTTGTGGACTGAAAAACTCAATCCAGTTAAAATATCAATTTTCCAACAAATTGATTTAAAGAGTAAGACAATCCTAATGTAAAATCCCAGTGGCTCTTTTGAAAAACTGATAAAATAATTCTAAGACTTATAGAGAAATATAAAGGATCCAGCCTACCAAAACAATTATAAAAAAGAATAGTTTGAGGACTAAACCCATCTGGCTTCAAAATTAACTAGAAACTTACCATAATCAAGACCACATGATATTTGCATAGATCAAGGGAACAGAATGTCAACATACACACACACACACACACAGTTAATATATTCACTATATATGCTCAACATATATAAAATCTGACAAAGGATAAGTATTCCAAATATATAAAGAACTCCCCTACCATTCAACAATGAAGAGACTACCCAAATTTTAAAAGTGCCATCTAAATGGGCACTTCATAAAAGAAAAGCAAGTAGCCAACAAATAAATAACTGAAGATTTTCAACATTACTAGGTATCAAGAAAATACAAAGCCAAATCACAGATAACACCACATATTTACTAGGATGGCTGAACATAAAAGAACTGACACTACCAAGGCATTTGTGAGAAGTGAGACAACCACAATTTTCAAAGATTGCTGGTTGGAATTTAAAATAGTATCAAAGAATTTCAGGCAGATAGGATGACTGGATTAAGCATCATTTCTTTGAAAAAGGGCTATTTTGAAGACAACTTCATTAAAGTGACCTTGATGAGTACTGAAGGAATCACATGTGACATTCCTTAAATAAAAATTTATTTAACTTTTAAAAAAATAAAATAAAATAAAATAGTATCAAAAGGGCCGGGGATTTAGCTCAGTGGTTCCACTGCCTGCCTCGCAAGCACAAGGACCTGAGTTCCATCCCCAGTACCAAAAAAAGTACGACAATTCTGAAAAACCACATTTTTTTGTTTTTTATAAGGTAAATAATAACCTACCAAGTCCACTCCTAGGGTTTCACCTAGAAGAAATGAAAATGTACATTTACAAAAAAAACTGAATCCTGGGGCCGGGGATTTAACTCAGTGGTTCCAGCGCCTGCCTCGCAAGTGCAACGTCCCAAGTTCAATCCCCAGTACCAAAAAAAATTGAATACCAATGTTCATGGTAGTTTTATCTCTGATAATACCAAGCTGGAAGCAACACAAATACCCACCAACAATAAATGAATATTCTGGTATACTCATACTTGGGGAGAGAGGAGAGTTTAAACTGGTTCATATCACTGTAAGTAAGACCCATCAATACCACATACTGACTAATCTGTTCTGAGAAGGGTTCACTATATCTATGATACTCTTTGCAAATACATACATATAATACTCAATGTATTCAGGAGAAAACATCAGACATACCCAAATCATGGAACATTCCACAAAATACCTAACCAGTACTCTTTTAAAAAGTGTCAAAGCAATAAAAGAACATAGAAAGATTTAGGAATTCTCACTGACTAGAGGAGACTAAGAAGACACTTATCTGAACTAAATGCAGTGTGGGATTCTTGATTAGATTATGGAATGGGAAAAGAACATTAGTGGAAAATCTAATAAAAACAGAACAAAGTCTACAGTTCAATTAACAGTACTGTACTAATGTTAATTCCTCAGTTTTTATAATTTTACATTGATCAAGCAAAATATTACCATAGAAGAGAAGAAAACAACTTGGTTTTACAGTGTTTTACTAGGTCTAAAATTATTTCAAATTTTATAAAAGTTTTGTTTTGTTTTTCGGTACCAGGGCTCAAACACGGGATCTTGTGCTTGTGAGGCAGGCGGCGGAACCACTGAGCTAAATTCCCGGCCCTAAAAACGTTTTTTTTAATGTTAGAGATAAAAAATTTAAAATAAACCACTTAACTGATAGGCAAAACATGAATAAATCACAAAAGCGTTATACTGAGCAAAAGAAGCCAGACTTTAAACCGTATATACTATATGATTCCATTTAAATGAAATTCTGGAAAAGGCAAAATTAATCTGCAGTGACAAAAAGCCATAGGGCCAAAGGTTGGGGCGGAGGGGGGAACTGATCTCAAAGAGCACTGAGGGAACACTGTGGATTGACAGAAATATTCTGCATCTTTTTAAAAATTAATTTTATTGGTACATTTAAGGTATACAATGTAAGGACATTCATCATTGGAAATTTGCACCTTTACATAATCCATCTTGGTTCTCAATTTTTCCCCCTTCCCCTGCCCTCCCTTCAACCCCTCCACTCCTCCGTATCTACAAAGACTGTTTCCATTTTTTTCTTTTTCTCATATTAATTTCATTCCCTTCTTTCTTTTCCCCTACCCCTCCCATTTCCCTCTCCCTTTTGCACCTTTTCTTCCTATTTCACATTATCTATTACACGCTTTAGTCCTTATTTAAACTTTCAGTTTCTCACACTAGAGAAACTATTCGGTATTTACAGGTGTGTCCTGTTTATTTCACTTAAGAGTATCGCCTCAATGTGCATTCATTTAGCTATAAATGTCTCGTTTCTCATTCTTTATGGCTGAGTAGTACTCCATTCTATTAAAAACACACATTTTCTTTACCCAGTCTCCAGTTGATGGGCAATTGGGTTGCTTCCAAGTTTTAGCTATCACAAATTGTGCTCCTATAAATAAGGGTGCACATATATCACTGTGGTATGATTCTTTTAATTCTTTGGGGAAGATCCCCAGCAGTGGAATAGCTGGGTCAAATGGTTCCAATCCTAGTTCTTTCAGGTATCTCCATACTGATTTCCACAGTGGTTGCACCAGTCTACACTCCCACCAGCAGTGGAGCAGGGTTCTTCTTTCCCCACAGCCCTGCCAGCATTTGTTATTGGTTGATTTCATGATAGCAGTCATTCTTTCTGGGGTGAGATGGAATCTCAGTGTTGTTTTCATTTGCATCTCTCGAATGACCAGTGATGTTGAACATTTTTTCATGTTTATTTGCTATTTTTACTTCTTTGTCTAAGAAATGTCTGTTCATTTCAGATGCCCATTTTTGGAATTGGATCTTTAAATTTGGGAGGTCTGACTTTTTAAAGTTCTTTATATATTCTAGATAGCAGACCTTTGTCTGAGGGACAGCTGGTGAAAATTTTTTCCCACATTGTGGGCTGTCTCTGCACACTGCTGGTGGTTTCTCTCACTGTACAGAAGATTTTTAATAAGAAGACATTACACTTGTTGATTGTGCTACCTCATGGGCAACTGAGGTTTTGTTCATAAAATCTTTTCCTACACCAATGTCTTCAAGAGTTCTACCTAACCTCTCTTCCATCCAGTTTGTTTGTTTTAGTATTTAGATCTTTAATCCATTTCAATTTTAAGTATAGTGCATGGTGAGAGATATAGGTCTAATTTTAATCTTTGACAAGTTGAAACCCAATTTTTCCAGCACCATTTATTAAAGAGGCTACCTTTCCTCCAGTGAGGGTGTTTGGCTCCTTTGTCGAAGATGAGGTGGCTGAGTGTGTCTGGTGTTGTTTCTGCATCTTCTAATCTGTTCCACTGGTCCTCAGGTCTGTTTCTTTGCCAGTACCATGCTGTTTTTTAATCACAGTAGCTTTGTAGTATAGTTTAAGTTGGTGATTGTGATAACCCCTACCTTGTCTTTATTGTCTAGTATTGCTTTTGCTGTTCTAGGTCTTTTTTTGTGCCAAATGAATTTTTAGATTGTTTTCTCCAGGTCTGTGAAGTATGCTGCTGGAATTTCAATTGGAATTGCATTGAATCTATATAACAGTTTTGGAAGTATGGCCATTTTCACTACGTTGATTCTTCCTACCATGTCTTTCCATTTTTTGATATCCTCTTCCATCTCTTTTTTCAGAGTGCTACAGTTTTCAGAGTAGAGGTCTTTGATTTCTTTTGTTAGGTTGATTCCTCGGTATTTCAGTTATTTGGATGTTATTGTGAAAGGAACTGATTGCCCTATTTCTCTCAGTGAGTCTGTTTTTTGTGCAGAGGAAAGCTATTGATTTTTGTGTGTTGACCTTGTATCCAGCTACTCTACTGAATTTGCTTCTTAAATCTAGAAGATTCTTGGTGGAGTTCTTGGAGTCTTTCTATATAGAGTATCATGTCATCCGCAAATAATGACAATCTGACTTCATTTCCTATCTTTATTTCTTTCTCTTGTCTAATTGCTGTGGCTAATGTCTCCAAAACTATATTGAACAGGGGTGGTGATAGTGGACATCCTTGTCTTGTTCCTGATTTTAGTGTGAAGGATTTCAGTTTTTGACCATTTAGTATGACACTGGCTGTTGGTTTTTCATAGATGGCTTTTATCAGATTGAGGTAGAGACCGGCTATTCCAATTTTTCTGGAAAGTTTTTTTATCATAAATGCATAATATTCTGTATCTTGATTGTGGTGGTAGTTACACAGGATTACATTTGTAAAACTCAATCTGTGTGTGTAAAATTCATGTATTTCATTTTATGTAACTTTTTCCTCAATAAAATTCATTAAGTTTTTTTAAATGTTCATATTTAGATTTCATTTGAATAATTAGTATATGTCTCATAATTGATTCAGAAACGAATTTACTAAAACTGCATCCAAATTGTTAGTCAACAAATATTTACTGACATATACTGTATGCCAGGCTTCATGCCAAACATAGCTAAAAATGAGAAATAGCCCTTGCCCTTGAGCAACTCACAGGTTAATGGGAAGATAAGCACATAAACCAAAGCTGCAACTGACATAAAAAAATGTCAGAACTGCACTGAGACTACTTTATAAAGAACCCAGACCCTTTCTAAGAACTTATCTGTGAGGCAATTGCACTTATTATAAGGATATCTATCCCAAATACTCAAAGTTGAAAACATACCAACAAACCAAAGTTCCTTTAGCCTTGTCCCTGTATCTCATGGCACATTTTCTGATGAAAGTCTTATTACTTCAAGGGTATGGTTTCTCTGTCTTTTAAACAATGGAAAATTATTCACAAATACATTTTATGACTACCATTCTGGAAAACGGTGATAGTACAAAGTCAATAAACTTGTTTTTCTACATAGTCTGAAGATAATGCCTGAACGATGTTTGGCACAAACAACACAGAATTATTGGAATAATGTGTAACTTCTTCACAGGGGCTAAAGGACTTTGCCTCTTTAAATGATTAAGTCCTGGTTTGTTTAAGGGTGGATTTAAAGAACTTATTACTTTGAAATTGTATCTTATAAACAGTTATTCAAAATGATAATTTAAACTATATATCCCTATATATATACATGCATGCTTCAGTGAAAATCTTGGTTTTAGCTTTAGAATATTCTTGGACAAACTGCTTAATGTCTCAGTGTTGTGTATAAAATAGAGATAAAAGTAGAATCTACCTTAGAAGGTTTCTGTAAATAATAAACGAGATAACAGATGTGAATAAGGGGCCAGGGATTTAGCTCAGTGGTTCTGGCACCTGCCTTGCAAGCGCAAGGTCCCGAGTTTGATGCTCAGTACCAAAAAAATAAATAAATAAATAAACAGATGTGAATAAAATAATCCTATAATAAATGAGATAATCCATGTGAAGCACTTAGAACAGGGCCTGACATATAAAAATGCACTTAATAAATGTTTACAGTTATTATTATATATACATAAAGGATGTTAAAGTTTGGGAGAAAGCACTAAAAGTGATCATTATAAAAAAATCAAAAAGGCAAATAAGAAGAAGAAATGCTAAGGCATTAGTAATTTGAAGACTAAGATTCATAAATTTTCCAGTAAGCAAGTTTCTTTTTGTTTTGTTTTATTTTTGTGGTCCTGGGGATTGAACCCAGGGCCTTCCACAATAAGCCACATCCTCAGCCACACACACCCTGCCCAGTTTTTTGCCCAGGCTAAACTCAAACTTGCAGTCCTCCTGCCTCAGCTTCCCAGAGTACTAGGATTACAGGTATATCCCACCATGCCCAGGAACAAGTTTTTAAAATTCATTTTCCTGTGAGAATATATAATCATCTTAATGCTCAGTAACAACATGGTAGGGCCAGGGATTTAGCTCAGTGGTTTCACCGCCTGACTTGCAAGCGCAAGGACCCGAGTTCGATCGCTGGTACCAGAAAAAGAAAGAAAGAAAGAAAAAAGCTCAAGTAACAACATGCCAGGCACGGTGTAGACACATTTACTGTTAATAAATCAACTATTTCACTATAATGGGATTGTTTTAATAACCAACTTAATAACTTCTATTTCTGTTTCGGATATCTTTTTTAGTTGCCGAATTATCTTGCTATTCCTTTCTCTAGAGGGGTGCAATTCTTTGGGGGTTTTTTTTGGGGGGGTGGGGTTGGTTTTTTTGCAGGGGAGAGGCACTGGGAATTGAACCCAAGTACTCACATACTAGGCAAGTGCTCTAGCACTGAGCTACAACCTCAACCCTAGAATTCTGGATTACAGGATTTTCTTCCCATTGGAACAGAAAGACCTACATTGAGAAAGTATAACGGTTTCACCTATTTTCTGACAAGCACTCCTAAAAGTTATCTGTGTCCTACTCATAAATTACAGAAGAGTTAAAAGTGCTGAAAGGCAACAGAAAAACAGATTATGGACAGATTATAGAGGAAAAAGAAAAATTCAAATCTAAGGAGATATAATTTTTTTTTTCTTTGTGTACTGGGAATCAAACTCAGGGCCTCACATCTGCCAGGCAGCCAGGCAGGCACTGTGCCACTGAGCTACATTCCCAGCCACTCTGTACATTTTTAAGAAATTACTTGTTTGGTTAAAAAAAAAATCATGATTATGTCTATGTGGCAAGTTTTTGCATGTGTTTACTTTTGTGTATTTATAATATTTATATTTGTAGCTAAATTGAACATCAAATTGACATTTATGTAATTTGAAAAAGAGGGTTCTTTTTTTTTTTTTCCGTACCAGGGATGGAACTCGGGTCCCTGCGCTTGCGAGGCAGGCAGCGACCACTGAGGTAAATCCCCGGCCCTCTCTCATTTATGTTTGAGACAGGGTCTCACTAAATTGCCCAGGCTGGCCTTCAATTTAGAACCCTCCTGCCTTAAGCCTCCCAGGGAGCTGAGATTCCTGGCATGCACCAACACACCTGGTAAGCCAAAAATTTTTAAAGACGATTTTTACTTGGTATAGTGGTATATGCCTGCAACCCCAGCCCTTGAGAAGTTGAGGCTGGAGGCAGGAGGATCCATGAATTTGAGGTCAGCCTGGACTATAGTAGTGAGTTCAAGGCCAGCCTGGACTACCTAGCAAGACCCTGGCTTAAAAAAATAAAAAATTTCTAAGAGATTCTTTTCTGAGTGTCATAACTACATCTGTGTATGTGTGTGAATGCATACATCCATGCGGTTAATTTGATCTCTCTAGTACCTTTTTTTTTTTGGTACCAGGGATTGAACTCAGGTCCTTACACTTTCAAGGCAGGTGGCAGAACCACTGAGCTAAATCCCCAGCCCTTTAGTACCTCTTAAACAATTATCTTCACCACAGTGCAAATATTTTACTTAATAAGTTCTGATAATTTTTATCACTGAAGAACAGCTTAATGGAGTAAAAGCTAAACATACAAAAATACATTAATGTATAATTTTACCACGTACTTTTTTTTTTTTTGGTACCGGAGATCGAACTTGGGTCCTTGCGCTTGCGCAGCAGGCAGCAAAACCACTGAGCTAAATCCCCAGCCCACCACGTAGCTTCTTAGAGGATCTCTAAAATAAAATAATTTAGGACTTGTTCTACTTACCTGTAAGCTCATGAACCAAATCTCAAGCATGTCAGATAATTTCAATATTCATAAATCTCAATAAAAATGGTTGAAATACAGTTTTGCCAGCCAACTGTATGATAAATATTTACTGAATTGCCTACAGGAGACCCACTATGTTATACCAAAAATAGAAGTTCATAAAGCAATTAAAAATTGCTACTCACCAGCAAGGGTATAATCCATATCAAAACCAAAACACTTTATTTTTTCCATGGCTAAACTTCGGTTCACAAACACCCTATGGAAAAAAAAAAAAAAAGAGTAAAAGTGATACCATAATTAACACTACAAAAAAGTCTGAAGTTTAATAAAGTTATTTGGCTCTTCTTCTAGATTTATTTTTCCAACTGATCTTTTTATATAAAGGGATCTAACATGAGTTCTGATACACTTACCTTGACATACATACATATAGTGATTACTAGAGTCTAGCCAACTAACATACCATACAGTTTTTCCTCTTCCTTTTTTTCCCTTCCTTCCTTCCTCCTTTTGTAGTTAGAGTACCTAAAGTCTACTCTCTGGGTAAATTACCAGTCTTCTGCATTATTATCTATAATATTCATGGTGTACAAAGTCATCCTACATAACTGGAACTATTACCCTTGGATCAACATCTTCCCATTCCTTCCCACAACCACCGCTTTTACTTTATTTTTAGGCATTTTTGTTTATAATTCTACATATAAATTAGATCATGCATACTTTTCTATGTCTAGCTCATTTCACTTAGCATAATGTTTTCTAGGTTCATTCACATTGCAAATAGCAGACTCTTCTTCTTTAAGGCTAAATAATATTCCTATGTCTGTGTTACAATTTCTTTAATCATCCACAGATAAGATACTTCAGTTGTTTCTGTATCTTGACCATTGTGAATAATGCTGCAATGAACATAGGAGAGTAGATTTTTTTTTTTTTTTGGTACCGGGGATCAAACTCAGGACCCTTGGCTTGCCAGGCATGTGCCCACACCATTAAGCTAAATCCCAGCCCCTTGAGAGCAGATACTTTTACAAGGTGGTGGCTTCATTTCCCTTGGGTATACAACTATAAGAGGGATTGCTGGTTTGTATTTTTAATTTCCTTAGGAACCTTTACACTGTTTTCCACTGTGGTTACATAGTGTTCATGGGTTCCCTTTTCTATACCCCTTTGCCAAGACTTGTTATTTTGTCCTTTTGATAAAAACTCTAGGGGCAGGGATTTAGCTCAGCGGTTTTGCTGCCTGCTGCGCAAGCGCAAGGACCAGAGTTAGATCCCCGGTACCAAAAAAAAAAAAAAAAGTCATATTTAGAGTTCCTTTATGTATAATCTTGATTGAAAGCCA
>NW_004624831.1:2423827-2439276 GCF_000247695.1 Heterocephalus glaber
AAAAAAAAAAAAAAACCTCTAACAAGATTCAGTTGCACAGAGCCTGCCTGGCAAGCACAAGGTCCTGAGTTCAATCCCCGGTACCAAACAAACAAAAAACCCCCAAAACTCTAATAAGATTACCAATAAAATAAAAATTTAAAGATTCATAATAAAATTTATTCAACGTCTTCTTGTGCATAAATGAACTCAGATATTACACAAAAATACATATGTACTCAAGATTTCATGGCACTCCTTTCTCAAAGCCTATCACTTAAAATGAGCTTATTTTTGAGATTTTACAATTCACTCACTTATTCATTTACAATTCATTTATCACATTCATTTACAGTCAACCCAAATCACAAATTCAACAAATGTTATTGATGTCTACCATGTACCAGGCATTGAACAAAATTACTTACTCTCATGAAACTTAACATTTTAACTTAAATGTTCCTTGAGGAACTCAGCCTACCAAGAGGGAGACTTGTAAGTAAGTAGGTACAGCAATTCTATAAGTGCTATAAAATAACAAGGAATGTTTAGAGGGGTCAGGAAAGATGTTTGAGCTGACTCTTGTCAAGCAGTTTTCCAGTATGACAAAAGTTGAAGGGCAATGCAGGCAGAAAAACCAAACAAGGAAAAAGCTTACAATGAACTATGAATCATTCACTGTGGCTGAGCTGAGGAGCTTTCTTTAGTTTTGTTTTTCCTATTTGTTTTTGCAGGTTTTCTAGGGGAACAGGAATGGTGCAAGGAACGACAAAAGTTATGATGTTAAAAAGGTTAGTGGGCACCAAAACCATAAAGACTTAATATGTCAGATTAGGGAACCTGGACTTCATCCTACAGGCAAGAATAAATTATCCAACTTTGAACAAATAAAAAGACTCAAATTTTGGAACTATCACTATGAAAACACAGAGGAAGCTGAACATATCATAATATAATAACAACCACCATGAATGTCTTTTGGGGTAAGTTTTAATTATCTTGGAAACTAAAGATATCCTTTCTATCTGATCCTTAGCCTGATAGCCAAAATTAAAACTAGATGGCTATCCTCTCTTATTACCAAAGCTTTTTGTCCCTTCATTTCATAAGTAACTGTGGGAAATGAGAATAGTGCAGATCAGCGGATCTCAAACTTTTGTGTGTATCAAAATCATAATCACTTAGTGCCGGGGATTTAGCTCAGTGGTTCCGCCGCCTGCCTAGCAAGCGCAAGGTCCCAAATTTGATCCCCGTACCAAAAAACAAAACAACAAAAAAACAAACAAACAAAAGTCATAATCACTTAAGTAACTTGTTAAAAATAAAATGATGCTTAGGAAGGTGGGGTGGTAGAGCATGCCTATTATCCCAGCACTCTGGGAGGCTTAGGCAGGAAGACAGCAAGTTCGAGCACAGCCTAGTCAACTTAGCAAGACCTTGCCTCAAAAACAGAAAAAGGGCTGGGGATGTAGCTAAGTGTGAAGGCCCCAGGTTCAATCCTCATTTCTGGGCTAGGGAGAGCTGTTTAGCCTGGGCTCCCCCAGTCAATGATTCAGGTCAATGGTTTGGAAAGAGTAACTGCACCAGGGGATACAGAAAACCCTACTGGGATACAATGGAAAAAAATTACATCTTTTACTGGCATTTACTTCATCACCTAAAACTGTCTCATTTGTACATGTTTTATATTATAATAAAGATTATGATACAGGTAACTTATAATAAGCACATACAGGATCAATGTTCTATTGTCTAACTGACAGAATAATCAAAGAGTTTAGAAAACACTGATCTAGGTAGTAACTTTTTATTTATTTTTTATTTAAAAAAAATTTTTTTGGAACTGGGGATCGAACTTGGATCCTTCTGCTTGTGAGGCAGGCAGTGGAACCACTGAGCTAAATCCTCGGCCCAGTAACTTTATAAAAACACTTCACTGCCAGGCATTGTCATGTGTACCTGTAGTCCCAGTTACTTGGGAGGCTGAGGTAGGAGGATCTCTTGAGCTCAGAAGTGCAGTGCAGCCTAGACAACATAGCAAGAACCCCCATTTTAAAAAAATCACCAATTCATATATTTATTCCTTTCATCACAGAATGTATGCATCAACTTTAAATGAAGACAAAATTTCAAATATTTGCTTAAAATAGACAGAGGACTTAAAATCAATAGGCCCTTGAATTCAAAACTGTATAATCTCTTTTTCTCTGAAAAATATGAAAATCATTTGTTATCTCCTAGGCTTAACTGCTATGCTCACTAGATTTAACTCCATAAAACTGCTAGTTCCTGAGAGGGAAGTTATATAAAATATTTATACTTTCCTAAAAACACCTGGTCTTCTAGAAAATCAGTACTTATTTTATCTTGGGTTAATACTGAATGACAGAGGAGAAAAAGAGTAGTAATAGCTGAAAGATAAAGGGGACTAAAGGATAAATGATACCTACTAAAACTTCTCTTAAAAAAAACCTCCCATCTCCAAAGTATCACCATGTTCCTTCCACCACTTCATCATGTTTTTATGGATGAAAGTATCTATTATCAATGTTTCCAGTTACATGAATCTTTTTGAAAACACAAAATATTGTAGTGGTTCCAACTCCAGAAACTAGAAGTTACTACTGAAGCTTAGGCTTTTCAAACAGACCAGCAATTCAGGCAAGGGGGCCAACTGGATCAAATTCTTAATCAGAGCCCTAACAGCTGAGATGCCTAAAATATTCTACGGTCGTACAGGCAGGAATAGATTGGGGAAGATTTTTCTTTTTCCTCATGATACAATATGAGAGAGATATGAAATCAAGAAGAAATAGCTTGATGTCTACAGAAGATGCTCACTAGTTTCAATCACAGCTAAAATCATAAGGGAAAAAAAAAAATGTTAAATGTCAATCAGTGATAAAGGTAGAAAGAAACTATCAATAGGCCCAGCAAAGTAGTTTACCAAAGTGGTTTTCTGGTACAGAATAGATTAAGTCTGTACTACCATGAAAAACCTATCAAATCATATATATATATATATATATACTTTTTGGTACTGGGAATCGAACTCAGGACTTTGCACTTGAGAGGCAGACGCAGTGCCACTGAGCTAAATCCCTCGCCTTCAAATCATATATATTTTTTAAAGATCACAACGCACCTTCACAAACTATGTAAATTGATAATGACACACTTCAGAATAGGAAAATTAGTTTGTACCAAGATAATCATTGCTAAATATCCATCAAATCATACTTCTCTTTCCCTTTTTTTTTTTTTTTTTGGGTACCAGAGATCTAAATCGGGACCTTGTGCTTGCGAGGCAGGCGGTGGAACCACTGAGCTAAATCCCCGGCCCTTCTCTTTCCTTTCTGATTTAACATATTAACCATTTAATCAACACATTAATTGAACGTCTACTACAATGCAGGTGAACATTCTGTGACATACACCACAGAAGTTGTCCATCAGAGGGCTGCGAAAGCTAAAAGAGTGTAAGTGCTTAAAATTAGGAAATAAGGTGTTTTTCTATGAAGATCTTCCACCAAATAGTCTTCATATTTTCATTTTTATTCAAAACAATTACTCTAATCACAGAAGGAATTCTTGAACTTAAAAAGGAAATAACCAGGGCTGGAGGTTTAGCTCAGTGGTTCCAGTGTCTGCCTGGCAAGCGCAAGGTCCTCAGTTCGATCCCTGTTTCCACAGGAAAGGGAAAAAAAAAAGAAATTGGGGCCTGGGATGTAGCTCAGTGGTTCCGCTGCCTGCCTTGCAAGCGCAAGGTCCCGAGTTTGATCCCTGGTACAAAAAAAAAAAAAGAAAGAAAGAACCACTCTAATCTTAGTCCTTCATTCAATTCTATTATGTTTATGAAACAAAACAAAAAACTTTGCCTCCATTTTCATATCTCCTTTAATTTAAACTACAAAATATGGAGAGAGGAGCAATATAGAATGACATCAAATTTGCTGTATGAATACCTAAAGTGAATAAGCAAAGCTATAACAAAATGGAACTGCTGTATTATATAGAACTGCAATAACCTAAATACAGTTACTGTCAATACGTACTAAGGTTTACAAAGACAATAAACACCCAACTGCTGAAAGTAGGTTGTGACTTCACTTACAGGCAACCATAAACCTGAAATAACATGTACAGTATTCAAGAAATAGCATTCAAAAGAAACTAACCTCTTGGTCTAAAACTAATGAACACACCAAGGCTTTAACAAATAGTGTTAGATGCTATTTCAACTAAAAGCTATATTATCAAACCAAAAGACTAGTTCATTTCCCCACCACATTATTTCAAAACAAAAGATTTATCTGCTTGAAGAACCCAAAAATTTCTACCGGTCCCAGGACCATGACTGTAAATTTGCCAGTGCCAGTTTACTGTGTCACTTTTCTAAATTATTAACCAGTAGAACACACTGTTCACTCTCATGTTTAAGAGTCTGAATATATCTGTGAAATTAACTTTCCAAATCTTGCTTTAAAATAAGCACAAAGTTGCCATCCTAGAAAGCATGGCTAAACTAAGCATCCAATTGTAAAACACAATTATTAGCCAGAAATTCCTACATACTAATAAATCATTTGCAAGTTAGACTTGAGCATTAACAAAAAACAAGGTCTAGGAGATAGGAATACTATAAAACTAAACACAGACTTCAATACAAAGACAAGTATAACAGCATTTATTATCATATCCAACTGGGTTAGGCATGAAGTTTGTAGAAACTGCAAATATAGAAATTAATCATAAGAAATAAAACCATTAATATAAGGTGCCTTAAGAAAAGGGATCTAATAGTCTCACACTTAATATAAACATGCAATTTACTGTATTTGACATTTTATAAATAACAAACCCTTAATGGTTTTGAGATTTAATTCACAATTCAAAGCAGAATTACCTCATCTGTCACTGGTTGCTGTTTTGCAAACTGTGAACTATCTAAGTCAACTACTTCTTGAAGTCACATAACAAAATTCTTAAAATCCCCAGGATACTTTTTTTTCTGTGTGATTTTAACCTAACTTCAAGGATTGTTTAGTCTGAACCAGGCTCCTCAATCGCATGGCTCTTCAGAGACAGTGTTGGAGAAAACATCTCTGTGTCTAATTTAGCTTGTCACTGGATATCACTGTTGCTCCACACAAATCCATTTGGAATAGAATTTCTTTGGCAATGGTGAACTTTATCTGTAACTCCTCCCTTTGCTTAGGAGTCACAATTTCCTGGCCAAGTGCCCAACAACAGTTACTGCAACAACAAATGAGACTAAGAATTCAAGTGCAGAATCTTCTCGGCCATTTGTTCTCATTATGGGTTTGCAACATTATACATTCAAACTTTGCTACAATCAAGAAAAGAAAAAGTTACAAGTGCTTTTTGACTGGGCAAACTGAAATTATGAACCAACAGATTTAAGTCTCAGTATACATGTGTATTTTCACTTAATAGAAAAATGCTTTAATGTAGATTTTTTCTGAAAACCTAATTTAGTACCTTTTTATAAATAATTTCCTGTTTGTGCTATTAGCACTCATTTTCCCATTCAAGTTTAAAACTGCATCCATCCATCTCATGTGCCTTCATTTAAATTTCCAAATATTTCTGGAATCCAGCTCTTCAATTCTATTCACACTAAAAACTTGTTGGGGTCATAATTAATTCTCCAGAAATTATCTCCCAGTTTCTCTGCCC
This sequence comes from Heterocephalus glaber, assembly GCF_000247695.1. The sequence goes on from NW_004624831.1 coordinate 2,429,507, forward strand.
TCACACTAATACTAAGTTAATTGTTTTGTTTTTGTTTTGTGTTTTTCTGGTACCAGGGATCAAACTCAGGATCTTGCGCTTGCAAAGCAGGCAGTGGAACCACTGAGCTAAATCCCCGGCCCCTAAGTTGTTTTAAAGTACTGCTACTCAAAATGTGGTCCATAGACCAATGCTGGTCTATGAACATTTTTCAGTCATCCTTGACATGACTCAAACAGAAATTTCAAATATTCTGAAACATTTATACCAATTTAATAGAGAAATTTTATTTGTTGAATGTGAAGCCAAGCATTGAGAGCTAGTGAAACTCACCTAACCTGTCTTCCATAATAATCAGGTCTTCCATAATAATTGCATCTTCCACAATAATTGCCACAATATTTTTTTTTCTTTACTCTTGTCTTGAATTTGGCATCAGCGAGAGGGCCTGGGGGCAGCTAAACTGTCTAGCCCATTCACTGCGTAATAGCTGCACAAAGGCAAACTAATCAGTGACAACAGCCCAAGGAAATAACTTGTTTCTGAGATCTGCAGAACTGAAAAGCATTGCAGTACTTTCTGGCCCATCCAAAATGAAAAGGTGTCCACTAGTCTGGAATATAAACCACTCCTAAACCATCTTCCCAGCAAGATGGACTTTGAACAAGAGTTCTCCATCTTCTTTTAGAGCTAGCTTTTTGAAGAGTCACCTTCCTCAACGCGACACCTTGTTGCTTGACTTAACTGGCTTATTGCACAGCAAGCAGCCAGATGCAGAACTGGTAAAACATTTAATATAAGAGTGCATGCTTACATCTTATGTGTCTTCATTTTTTTATAGTTAATTTTATTCTATCTTACAATCAATCTGAAACAGAATGGAAAATATTTTTTAAAACTAGGCCTCTGTCACAGACAGTTTCAGAAGCACTATCCTAAAGCCCAAGTTCACCTTCAGTCATTGCTCACCCTTACCAAACCAATAAATTACAAATTCTTGAATCTTCAAGGAGTTTTAAACCTCTCTCCATTTTGCCATAATCAGTTTGATCTTATGTGTCCTAAATGTGATCTGTGGCTTTGTTTATGCAGTTCTCTGTAACTGTGCAGTCATCTCTTATTATCCAAGACCTTGTATCTCAAGGTAATTTTTCTAGAAACTATTCTGGAGGGCATGGTGGCACATGCCTGAGGCAGGAGGATCACAAGTTTGAGCTCAGCCTGGACAATTTAGTGACTTTAGTGAGGCCTTGTCTCAAAATAAAAAATAAATTTTAAAACAGAAAGAAACTATTCTGGATATTCCAAAGAACTGTGCAGTAGTAATGCCTCTGTGGTAAAGCCACAGGGGAAAGGTTAACACTAATTAGTTTCCCCCATATTTAACTTCATCCAGAAATGTAATACACTTTACGTCTATAAACTAACTTTATAAACAACCATGTATACAAAACTGATTAATATACCTGCATGTGTGACAATCTTTATAAAAACTGCTTAACAACTTCAGATTTATAATCTGTTCTGGAAGGAAAGAAAACATAAAAAACCTGTCTGGAGTCTTCCATGACTACAGCCATGTAAGTGTTCAGCACTGTGTATTACACATAATATTTGGTAGCTTGTAAATGAAATTAAAGAATAAAGTTTCATTTATGGCAAAAAAACCATAAAAACTTAAAGAGACAATCTTTTCAAAATTTTGACATTTAAAAGAAAACTCAAAGTTCAAGTGATGTCATGAGATATCTAAAAATAATACTAAATTACTTATCCCCTGGTTATTCTCTTTATTCAGTAAGGTTTAAGAACAGCAGTCAAGTGAGCCAATTTTATTTTGCCCATAATCAATGTATGATTATATTAAAATAAATCATAAGCACAAAGCTCTGGTACCACTTTCTCGTATGACAAATTAGAAAAATTAAAATTAAAATTTTACTGTGTTTTTAGTTTCTTTTGAGGGATTTATGTCCCATTTAATCAAAGGGAATATCTCTCTAAACCAAATCTATGTTTGAAGACTAGAAATTAAATAATCAACACTATGTAGTCATTTACTGGTCACTTATTATAGTGGTCACAGAAAAGAAAATCACCAATAATTCAGACTCTGAAGCACAAGAGAAAATACATAAAAACAACAAAAATATAACACAAGTATTTTATATTGAAGGCAAAGAGGAACAAATAATTTTTTTTTTGCCTGCACTGCCCAAAGAGAAATAAAACCATGGGCTGCTTTTCATTAAATCTTTCACACTATTATCTCACATTTGAATGCCTTTGAATTTTAAAACTTCACTCAAGTCTTTGGTAAACCACCACTATTAGTGTTCAATCTTTATAAACATAACTTTAAAAACAAAAAGAGTTTACAATTGCGTACAGGGTGTTTTCATCTTACTAACTTCCTATTATAATTATCCATCCTGAATACTGTCTTTCAAAACAGTAATAGTAACTTTACAGAAGATTTATGTAAACCACTGTAAGATTTGGGTTGGATTTCTTTCAATCTCTGCCTCCACATCCACTCTCAAACAGCCAACATTGCTTATTAATTTCCCAATTCACAGAGATGACACCACTTCACTAAGAAAATAAGAAAGAATAATAACTCACCCTTCCTTAGACATTCTTAAGAATCTACTTCCTCTGGATAAGAATACAGCATCAACAAACAAGCTCCACTGATCTCCTGAGAACTGTAGCTCATTTGTTAAAGCACAGAGAACTCAGGCCCTGAGAGGCCCAACAAATGTGGGCACAATGCCCGCCCCTAACTAGGCGATATCAGTGACCAATATCCTCAGCTTTAAATACTTGAAAACCTACTAATGGAAAAAAAAATAATTAATGGCCTGACCTGTTTAAAACTGGCCAGTTAAAGGACAGAGTCCAAACAGCAAGTCCCCACAGGAGACAGGAATAACAACTGGAAAGCAGAAAAGGCAAATGTACCCCCTAATGAGGCCCTCCAACAGAACACAAACAATGCGAGTTTCACGGAACCTAGCAGCCCTAGTCAGTCAAAATTGTTTTCTGTTTACTCTGGGGGGAAGAAAACAGAATAAATTATTAATGTTTTAGTTATCAGTTTATTTCCTCCTTCAGAAAATAAATATGAACTACAGAAAATGAAGTATTTACATGCTACTCATATTACATGAGAAAAGTTATTTCCACCTTAAAATCTTTTTTTCTGATTTTATTAACTGCTGTTAAGGAAAACATTTATATTCACAAATATTTTACTCAATGGGCTGAAATTTTTACCTCATGTGTAAAGATATTTACAGATCTTTGAAAAATAGGAGATAAATTCAGAACACTCTAAAGGTTAATCCCAAATCTCAAAGCAAACTGAAATTTAAAACAAAAACATCTGCAACATCCCTGGCTTCTGACCAGCATAATGCACAGGGATTAGGCAACCAGGGAAGGAACAAACAAGACTGCTGCAGTCTGAGAACAATGACACGGCAAGTAATTCAAATGTAAACATATATATATATATGCAATATACAATATATATTGCTTCTACTCCTTAAAAAGAAAAAGGCTTCATCTCTTTAAACATTACCCATATCTTGCCATAAAGGTTTCTTTAGTTATTAAAATGTTTAGTCATCAAGTAATTAGAAGCTGTATTAAACTCTGTAAATTCAAAGTAAAGTAAGGTGTAATGGAAGGTAATGAGCACCAGAAAACTCGATCTGAATTCCAGCTCCTCAGCTTTTCTGGATTTGGAAGTTTAAATAACTTACTTAACCCAAACTTCAGATTTTTAACACACAGACCAGAGATACTATCTGGTAGGGTTGTCTGTCATCTCTAGCATTCAAGGAAGTACTGCAACTTCCTTGGAGCTGAGGGAACAGGAAAAGTAACCAAATTATCTCACCAATACATCTCTTTAAAAATAATTTTTTAAAAATCCAAATCTCAAATTTTATATAAAATGAAGGACGTCCACTGACATCAAATCAAACTCCGTAAATACAAGAATACAAACTGAACATGAAAAAAATGATCTAATCCTTATGGCTGCCAACTTCCCATGGAGTTCCTGGATTTTCAGCTGTGGCATCAAGCTCAGTAGGGTGGAAATAAACGTAATCACTATTTTAAGAGTTTGCTACTGGGCAAAGACAAGAAAACAAAACTCACTTCAACAGAAGGTACACATGAGAGTTTCTGGTGCAAAATACAAGGCACTCTCTGAAGATGATTAAATCTTTCTAACTGCACAAATACATTCAACAAATATGTACTAAATGTCTATGTACCAGGTACCAGTATTACAGAGAAAAAGATGACTTTCCCTGATTTTTTTCCCCCAGTACCAGGGAATGAACTCAGGGCCTTGTGCTTGCAAGGTGGGCACGGTGCCACTGAGTTAAATCCCTAGCCCCCATCTTTACCTGATTTTTAAGGAACTCAAAAACTCGTAGAAGTGGCCCACTCAAAAACAGTAGCTATAAACTGGCCATGGTGCCTGAGGCAGGAAAACCATAATGTTGGAGTTCAGCCTAGGCCACTCAGTAATGTGGCAAGACCCTATTTCAAAACAAAAAATAAAAAAGGGGGGTAGGGGTGCTGACCATGTGGCTTAGTGCAAAGGCACTGGGTTCAATCAGCAATACTGCAAAAAAAATGAAGGAAAGAAAGAAAAAAATTTTCATTTACTAGATTACCAAGAAAAGTAAAGTATTTAGAAATAAATTTTTAAAAATAAATCTAAAGGGCTAGGGATTTAGCTCAGTGGTTCCAGCACCTGCCTCGCAAGCTCAAGGTCCTGAGTTCGATCCCTGGTACAAATCAATCAATCAATCAATCAATCAATGGCGGGGATTTAGCTCAGTGGTTCCACCGCCTGCCTCGCAAGCGCAAGGTCCCAAGTTCGATCCCCAGTACCAAAAAATAAATAAATAAATAAAAATTTAATAAATAAATCTAATACCTGTACTCTGAGCACTACAAATACTATTGAGGTTAAAGGGCTAAATATACGAAAAGGAATCCCACAGTCATGGATCAGAAAACAATGTTGTGAAGGTTGCAATACTCTTCAAATTGATGTATATAAAGTCAATAAAATCCCTAACAAAATTCCAGCTAGCTTTTTCTTATGGAAATTGACAAGTTGATCCTAAAATTCATATGTATATACATTGGCCCCAAAATAGCCAAAATCCTGATACAAAAGAACAAAGTGAAGGACTCATCCACAATTTCAAAACTCAAAAAAAAAGCTGTAAACAGGACTGTAGGGTACTGACATAAGAACAAATAGATCAAAGGAATGCAACTGAAAGTCCAGAAATAAACCCATGTATCTATAATCATAGTGACTCTTGATGAAAGTACCAAGACCATTCAATGTGGAAAGAACAGTCTTTTCCACAAATAATTCTGAGACAACTGGACAATCACATGGAAAAGAATGAATCTGGACCCCTACACCTTGCATCATACACAAAAAGTAACAAGACTGTAAAAACTAAACGTTTGGCTGGGGATATACCTTATTGGTAGAGAATCTGCCAAGCATGTACAAGCTCCTCAGTTCAACCCCCAGTACCACAAAACAAACAAAAAAACTAGGTATAAGATCTAAAGCCATTAAAACTCAGAAGAAAGCATGGGTGTAAATCATTGTGAATGGGGATTTTAAAAAATGGTTTCTTAAAAACCATTTGTTGCATAAGCAACAAAATAAGACAGATAAATTGTACTTCGTCAGTATTAAAAACTTCATAGGAAGGGCCGGGGATTTAGCTCAGTGGTTCCAGCGCCTGCCTCGCAAGCGCAAGGTCCCAAGTTCGATCCCTGGTACCCCCCCCCGCAAAAAAATATATATATATAAACACAGTACAAATTCATACATTTATAAAAAATAAAATAAAATTTAAAAATAAACCACAAAAAAAAGGGGGCCAGGGATTTAGCTCAGTGGTTTCACTGCCTACTGCGCAAGCACAAGGACCCGAGTTTGATCCCAGGTACCAAAAAAAAAAAAAAACTTCATAGGACACTAACTTCAAAGGACACTAACCAAGAAAGTGAAAAATCAATCTATCAAATCAGAGAAAATATTTGAAAGTTATATATTTAATAAAGATCTAGTATTCTGAATGTATAAAGAACTTTCACAACTCAACAATAAAATGACAAACAACCCAATTAAGAAATGAGCAAACCAAACCGGGTGAAGTGCCACACTGCTATAGGCTACTCAGGAGGCTGAGATCAAAGGACTGGAGGTCTGAGGCCACCTTGGGAAACTCAGTAAAACTTGGTCTCAAAGTAAAAAATGCTGGGGGGTGTAGTTCAGTAGTAGAGCACTTGCCTAGCATGCATGAGGCCCTGGGTTCAATCCCCAGCACCATTAAGAAACAATCACTAGGGCTGGGGATTTAGCTCAGTGGTTCCGCCGCCTACCTCACAAGTGCAAGGTCCAGAGTTCAATCCCTGGTACCAAAAAAAAAAAGAAAAAAGAATCTCACACACACACACACACACACACACACACGCACGCACACACACACGCACAGAAAATGTAGCTCCTTGTAGAGCACTTGCCTAGCATGAGATGAGCAAGGCCCTGAGTTCAATACCCAGTACTGTAAAAATATACAAAGGTATTAAGAACATGAAAAGATCAATATCATTAGTCACAAGAGAAATGCAAATCAAACAATAAGATACACTTCAGACACACGTATGGCTATAATCAAAAGACACAGCAAGTGTGTGAGAATGTGGAGAAACTAGAACCTTCATACACTGCTAGAGGCAATGTACAATAATGTGTCTGCATTGGAAAACAGTTTGGCAATTATCATTAACTTAAACATAAAATTACCCATAACCCAGCAAATTGCACCCCTAGACATATACCAAAAGAAACATCCACAGGAAATATGCACAATTTTCATGAGTGGCATATTGCTAACTGCCCCCAAATGGAAACTCAAATGTTACATAATGAATGGAAAAAATGGATGAATGGTATATCCATACAGTAGAATATTATTCAGCCATTAAAAGCAATCAAGTACTGATTCACAGTACAACATGGATAAATCTTAAAAGCATTCTAAATGAAAGAAGCCAGAAAGAAAAGGCTATGTATTAAACGTTCCATTTACAGGAAGTGTTCAGAACAGGCAATTCCATACATAGAGAAAGTAGATTAATGGTTGTTGCCAAGGGGTGATGGAAAAAGGGAATGGAGAATTATTCCTAGGGGCAACAGGTTCCTTTTTGGATTGATGAAAATGTTCTAGAATTAGTGGTGACGGCTGTAGAATTTCATTAATATACTGAACTCACTGAGTTGTACATTTTACAATGATAACTTTGGGGGTATATGAATTTTATTTTATTTATTTAATTTTTTTTTGGTACCAGGGATTGAACTCAGGACCTTGCACTTGCAAGACAGGCAGCAGAACCACTGAGCTACATCCCCGGCCCTATATGAATTTTATGTCAAAAAAAAAGAAAAACATTTTAAGCACCTGTTCACCAAAAGGTTACTGAAGGTGGAAAGCAAACACAGACTAGGAAAATATGTAATGAAGAACTGAAACATAATAAAATGAAGCCTTGAAAACATTGTGCTAAGTAAAAGAAGTCAGACACAGAAAGCCACACTGTGTGATTACATTGATATGGAATGTACAGAGTAGGGAAGTCCACAGAGACAGACAGTGGTTACCAGAAGCTAATACAAGAGTACTGGGTTTCTTCTTGGGAGAATGGAAATGTCTGGAATGATGTAGGAACCATTGCTGCATAACTTTTGTCAGTATTCTAAAAACTACTGCATTGTATAATTCTACTTTATAATACTTGAATTATATCCCAATAAAACATTAAAATATAAAGACAGATACACAATTTCCCACAAATCATTAAGAAAAAAAGGTATCATACCTGGAAAACAACGTGAATACACAAGTCACAAAAAAAGGGTCTCCAAATAGCTAGTTAACATACAAAAAAGTATTCAGCTTAATTATTCATCAGGAAACCACCAATTAAAACCAGAAGGAGATGCCACTACATATGAACCAGAACAGCTTTTAAATATACTATTATTAAAATGTTGGTAACAATGCTCTCATACACTGTAGGTGGAATTGTAAACCTAAGCAACTGCTTGGGAAAACCATTTTGCTCCATCTCTGAATACATGTTTATACTGTGGCCCAGGATTTCATCCCTAGGAATGCTAGAAATCAAGAGAAAGGAGAGTCTATATCCACAAAAAGATATGTTCAAGAATGTTTACAGCAGCATTACTTTTATTTTTCTCAAAATTAAAGTATAATAATAGTGGCACTTTTGAGTATGCATTTCTATGAATTTTAACCCATTTATAGATTAACATAATAACTACCATACTCTGGAATCAAAACAGTTCCATCAGCCCAAAAAAACTCTCCAACTATTCTTTTGTAGTTGTATTTCCCCTCCTCTACCAACTCCTAGAACCCAATTATTCTGTTCTCCATCACTACAGTTTTGTCTTTTTGAGAATATCATCTAAATCAAATTATACTAGATATTAATTGGGATTTTTAGCAGTGCTGGGGCTGAAGCATGCAAGGTGGGCACTGTGCCACTGTACCACAGGCCCAGCCCAGAGGTGGCATTTAGAGGCAGACTCCTCGGTCCACCAGCATGTCACGGGTGTCCCCCAGGTTGTACGTGTAAGTCTTCATCCCCCTAGAACAGGTAATGGGGAGTGGGCTGGCTGGATCACACAATGAGGCCTCTGTAAGAAACTGCCAGTCGTGCTCCAGAGCAGCAGTGCCTTTCTGCCTTTCCACCAATCATGTATGTTGTTTCATTTCCTTGACACTACCCGAAATTGTCATTATTTTTATTTTATCCAGTGCAATAGGCATATGGGCCATGGATTTAATTTGCACATCACTCATGGTTAACGATGTTAAATGTGTTTTCATGCCACACATATATCCCCTACAGCCATGGGGCGACCCTATGGCATGCATGCCATGGCGAGCTCTCTGTGTCGCTCAAGCTCTGAAAGGTTCCCCATCACCACCCTGCAGTGGCTTGTCAGGGTTGACTTTGTTCTGTTTTTGTGGTGCAGGGCTGGAACCCAGAACTGTGCAGCTGCTAGGCAAGTGCCCCACCACTGAGTTACACCCCAGCCCTGACCATTTCTTAAATGAGTTCTTTTCATACTGCTTAGTTCTAAAGTTCTTAGAACTATAGTCTGGATAAATGTTTTCCTTTGTGTGACTTACAAATGCTTCATCTCAATCTATAGCAACTTTATACTTAATAAATCAAAACTGAGGGCTGGGGCTTTAGCTCAGTGGTTCCGGCGCCCTCCTCACAAGCACGAGGTCCTGAGTTCAATCTCTGGTACCAAAAATAAATAAATAAATAAATAAAAACTGAAGAAAAAAATCTAAGTTCATGAACAGAAAATGAATAAACTGTGATATATTGATACAACTAAATGACAGTATACAGAAAAATTAGTGACACATAAAAACATAAAGCCAGGCATGATGGTGCACATCTATAATCCCAGCACTCAGGAAGCTTAGGCAGGAGGATAGCCACAAGTTTGAGGCCAGTGTGGGCTACATAGTGAGTTCAAGGCCAGCCTGAATTACATAGTGAGGCCCTGTCTCAAAAAAAAGAAAAATTTTTTAAAAATTAAATGCAGTAAGAATGCATTGCATAATGTTGCCAGGCATGGTGGTGCATGCCTATAATCCCAGCACTCAGGAAGCTTA
>NW_004624831.1:2457613-2592497 GCF_000247695.1 Heterocephalus glaber
AAAAAAAAAAAAAAACGATAAGCCTGAGACATTTCTAGGTAAATAGCATTGTTTCTCTGGTGTGAGAAACTGCAAGTGGAAATAAGGACTAAAACGTATAACAGATATTGGGAAATGGGAAGAAAATGTTCAAATGGGAAGGGGAACAAGGGAGGGGGAAAGGAAGGGTGGGACAAGAAAATAAAGTGAAAATAGAAGGAAAAATGGAAACAAAAGCTTTTGTATATAGGAAAGGGAAGGGAGGACAAGGGGAGGGGCAAGTGGGAATAAAAGAAGAGACAGGATATATCATGTACAGGTGCAAATCCCTATGATTTATTTTTATGTATATCTAAAATGTACCAATAAACGTTTTGCTTTAAAAAAAAAGTTCAAGGGCTAGGGATTTAGCTCAGTGTCACCACGCCTGCCTTGCAAGCACAAGGTCCTCAGTTTGATCTCCAGTACCAAAAAAAAAAAGTTCAAGGCCAGGCTAAGCAACTTAGACCCTGTCTCAAAAAAAAATTAAAAGAGCAGAGGAGGTAGCTCAGTGGTAGACCCCAGGCTCAATCCCCAATAGCTGGGGGTAAAAAAAAAATCCAGCCTCCCAAGTAGGCTCGCCTGAAGAGTTAACAAATGAAATTAATTGTCAAGCATGTAAAAAGATAGTTTCAAGTTTTAAAAATATTTCACAGCCAAAACAGACAGTTCCCTTCACCACTACCATCACCCTCCCCCAAAGAGTGAAAGCCAGCTGCTCTAACAGTTCCAGGCAACTGCTAAAAACAGGAAGCAAAGAGTAACTGAAACTGCAGGATGAGCATGGTTAGTAAATCTTATTTCCCTTGAAAAAGTATGCCAATGAAATAACAATGGCGGCGTGTGGTGCATGTCTGTGCAAAGGCTGTGCCATTTTAAACGTCCATTTCAGGTCTTGTCGGTAATTCACTTGAAAAAAAGGGAGAACTTTACAAGACGCGGTACAGGCCTATCAGAACACAGCAGTTTGAATCAAATACTCACTTTTCTTTGGAATAAGTATGTCAATATAGATAACAGGGTCGTGATTACAGGAAGTAAATATTAACATTTACTATTTACAACCTCGAATTTTTAAATTTTGTATTTGAAATATACAACTTGAAAAGAAAAAGTTTTTTTGTTTGTTGGTTTTGGTACTGGGGATCGAACTTGGTCCCTGTGCTTGCGCAGCAGGCGGCGAAACCACTGAGCTAAATCCCTGGCCCGAAACTTTCACGTTTTACAATCCTTTCTCATGATTCTCAGTATTTACGTGTAGTACGTACATGTTTATTCCTTGTGTGGAGTTGACCCATGCACAAATCTCAATTCCTTTTCTGACCCCTTCCCTCCCCTCTTTCCCTGCTCCCTCCTCCATTCCTTGATCCCCTTCCTCTCTGAGAAACGCACATCTCCCTACTTTTCTTGGTACCGGGGATCAAACTCAGGACCCTGCGCTTACGAGGCAGGTGCAGTGTCACTGAGCTACATCCCTGGCCCTCCCTACTTCTTATTATCTATTTTATTTTGTTCTTTATTTTGGGTTTCTCATGTAAGGGAATACTGGATGGATACTGGAAAACAATTTTGAATTTCTTCAAATTTTCTTACCAGCTTAAAGTGTGGTTTGGTTTGGTTTGTGTGTTTGGGTTTTTGGAGGGGATTTTTTTCTTTCTAAGACAAAGCCTTGCTATGTAGCCCAGGCTAGCCTCAAACTCACAGTAATCCTCCTGCCTCAGCCTCCCAAATATTGAGATTACAGGTGTGCACCACCACACCTGGCCTGAAGAGTGTTTTGCTCTTCATAAATACAACTTTTACTGCATATTACAGATAGTAAAAGTAGTTTGCTGGACATGGTGGTACACACCTATAATCCTAGCATTTTGGGAGGTAGAAGCAGAAGGATCACAAGTTGGAGCCCAGCCTGGGCAACTCAGCAAGACAGTCTCAAATTTTTAAAAATTTCAAAAAAGGGCTAGGGATACAGCTTAGAGGAAAAGTGTTGGGTTCAATCCCCATGGCGGGGGGGTAGTTAACTTTATTACAAGCCTCATTTCGTACTAAGCAGTTACATTTTGTACATAGCCCTTGGTAACCCCATTCTCTGAGAGATGAGCACATAAAACCCACAAAATACAGTGATTAGCCAGTTGGTTTTATCATTATACTACAGTTAAAGATCTCCTCTGTAACACGGCCATAAACCAACTTACAAACACATTCCCCTAAAAACAAGAAAGTCAGATGCAAGTTTACTTCAGCTTACCAATACTGATAAAAAACTAAATTCTCATATCTAGTTAATAGTGCCACCTATAACACAAAGAACAATACTTTGACATAAACCATAGCTCTTATTTTTTGAGATCAGGCCTTGCTGTGTTGTCCACCCTGGCCTCAAACTGCTGGGTTCAAATGATCCTCCTGCCTCAGTCTCTCATAGCCTGGCCAGTAGCTGGAACTACATGTGTACTACCCGGTCCAACTCTAAACTATAGGGTTTTTTGATTTGTTTTGTTTTGTTTTTCAAGACATGGTTTCACTACCTAGTTCAGGCTAGCCTTGAACTCACTATGTGGTACAGGCTGGCCTTCAATTCACAGTGATCCACCTGCCTCAGCCTCCTGAGTCCTGGGATTACAGGCATGAGCCACCACACACCCAGTTTAAACTATAGTTTTAAAAGTATTTTTTTGTAACTTTTTTTCCTTCTAATCACAAAAGTAACACCTGGAAGCTGGGGATTTAGCTCAGGTGGAAATCGGGTGTGGTGGTGCACGCCTGCAATCCCAGCACAAGGGAGGCTGAGGCAGGAGGATTGCCGGGAGTTCAAGGCTAGCCTGGGCTACATAGTGAGTTCAAACCCAGCCTGAAGTACTTTATGAGACACTGTCTCAAAAAAAAAAGGTAACACATGAAGTAAATACACATATAAGATATTTTAAGATGAAGAAATGCCATTTTTTTCCAGAAGATCCCTAAAACCTATGTTGTATTTAAATTGTGTTAAATGTTTCATTACTTCTCACCTTTTAAATACTTTGTCAGAGCTTTTGCCCATTTTTTTCATTTCATTATTTTCAGAGTTCTTTATATCATTTGCCCCAAATGGCACTAAACATTCTTTCAAAAGCCAATACTCATAGCTTGCACACCCAAGTGATGGCTAATACATTCCAATTAATAAAACCACACTTACCTACTACCATGTATCACTCATATATCCTGCTTTATTTTTCTTTTTTCCAAGTAACAGCTCCACATATATTTTGGCAGTTTGTATTCGGTTTGTCCTCTCTCTAAAACATAAGCACCATGAGGGTGACAGTTTTATTTGCTGCTCTAACCCAAGAATATTGTACAGTGGATTTAATACATAGGAAGAAATAAATGAACCACTAAACTTCTACATTTTGAGATCTTTGCTACTCAGAAGCTAACTTCATGTAAGCCTAAAAATACAAGAATATGGCACAAAGTTCTTTGAATGCTGTAATAGAGCTTTGAATTCTCACTCTTGGTTCACAAACGCTTGATTAATAATGCTTTGCCAACCTTGCAACATCAGGCCTTGGAACAAAAGGTTCTTTGTTCTCTAATGGAAAATAACAAAGGTTCTCTTAAGAGAGAACTGCAGTACCTGTTGCCTCGGCAAGCTGTTATTTTTTCTTCAAGCAACAACATGCTCTTTATCTAAAGTCTGAAACTATAACTAAAAAATACAAATTTATTTCATCTGTTCCTGAAGTCTTGAAATCACACCCAAAAAAGGCAAGGGCGGGGGGGGGGGGGCACGGATTTAGCTCAATGATTCTGCCACCTGTCTCGCAAGCATAAAGACCTGAGTTCCTTCAATCCCAGTTACCAAAAAAAAAAGAACTACATTTTGTTATGTTCTTCTGGACACTCTACTACTACTACTAGAACTCTATTACATCTGCCATACTACATATGATGCGATGTTTACCCTACATCAGCACCTTAAGGTTGCTTCTGAATGTTGAGAAATTATACTGAGATAAGAAAGAAAGGACTGATGTCCCCCAAGTTGCTTTTTGTTATTCTTTTTCCATGACTGGCCCAAACACCTTGCAGCCAGCCAGCTACTTCGGAGGCTCCACAGCTGCTCCAGGAGATACTGGTTTGAGCTGCAGCAAGCTCGAGACGCAAACCTATCCTGTCTGACTCTGCTCTGAGGCCTCTGGAAGACTCTGCCCCTCTGCAGCCCTCTTCAGTTAGATCCACAAGCGCCCTCTCCCACTCGTGATCAGCCTGACACTGCACATGCAGGACGCCACCTTTCCCTAGATTAGCAGATTTCATCTGTGTATTCTTCTCCCTTATACTGTAGCGTAATTCCTACAGAGCCTCCTTCTGGATGTTGTATTCTCGCCTAGTCATAATTTCTACCTCAAGTGGAGCAGGCTGACCAGGCACAGTAAAGGTGGTAACACCAAAGGTCACTGGTATCAAAAGCAGCCAGCATTCAGTTGGTAACACTGAGGAGAGCAGCAGAAAACAAGAGAGCAACTGAGCATTGCCAGGAGCTGCTCCCAAGGCCTGCCATAGCTGCTGCCTCCTAGAGATGAGAAGAGCCACAACCTAAAAGCTCATAGTGATTGGAATTTAAACCTCAGGGCTATCGACACTAAAAGACCTACATTTTGCCAATTCATGATTTCTACACAAACTCTCATTAGCCTCAGCTGGTTGGTTACATGTATAGGAGCCATACCACAGGACCTCCTTTTTTTTTTTTTTTTAAATAAAAGACCACTTATTTCAAGGCGGGGAAAAGAGAAGAGAGATCTTTGGCCCATGTTTGACTGACTCCCTGGCAGTCTTTCACCCTAACCTTGGATTTCTGAAGACCAGGACTTTCCCTGTCCTTTTGTGGTGGGTAAAATTATGGGTGAGGGCCACAGGGAAAGGCAGTTTAGGTTTAAGGATTAAGTAAAGGGGAAGTTTATGATTCTTATGTTAATCATACTATCTGAGAACCTCCCAGGCCTGGCTTCTTTGCCTTGTCTTACTAATTGCTCAAATCAAGCTGCAGGTGAGAAGCTGCTTGAGAAAGATTTTCTATTAATTTAATAAAGCTCATTGAGGCCTTCGTCCTGTCTTTTCCCTACTTACAGGTCCCATCAATGCAACCACCCCACCCCCGCCCCACTGAGACAACCATCTGACTGCTGTTGAGGACACAGCCGAAGAGCAATTTCACTTCTTCAAGGGCCTCCCCTTTAGAGGACTGAGCAGAGGGTGGACAACAGCGATGTTACAGCAGGCTCACACCCCACTCTGCTTTCCAGCTGACACGCGCAGCCAGGGATCCGTGCAAACCGGTGATGATGTCCAAGCTTCAATGATAACGTACTTGCTCTTCACAAAAGAGCAGCAGGAGAGTATGTACATAGACACAAACCAAAAAATGATTGAGTTACATCTTCAAACTATTGCTATGATTAACTGAGTTTTTTCAAAAAAATCACAATTTTTACGTTCAGCCCATATATAACACTTTGCACCTTTAGTAATGATTCCTAAATATTCCTTAAAATAAAAGCTGGGTGCAAGGGCAAATGCCTGTCATGCTACTCACGGGGCTGAGGCAAAGGGACTGCAAGTTCAGGGACAGCCTCAGCAATTTACCAAGGCCCTGTCTCAAAATAAACAAATAAAAAGGGATGGGAATACAGCCTAATGGTAGAGCACCTGCCCACTGTGAGGCCCTGGGTTTTATCCCCAACACTGCAAAAAACAAAAACCAACCAGGCTATAGCAACTAAATGTAACTCATGGTTCCTAACTAAATTCTGGACTGGAAGCTGAGAGCGAGGGCACACACCTATGGTCCCAGCTACTTAGAGACTGAAGTGGAAGGACTGCAAGTTTCAGGCCAGCTTGGGCAATTTAGTGAGGCCTTGTCTCAAAACAAAAACAAACAAAAATCAAAAGAGCTAGGGATGTAGCTCAGTGGTAAAGGTTGTCTGGGTTCAATCCCTAGTAACACCAAAGGAGAAAAACAGCTCACAGAGGAGATATTTGCAACACCTTAACTGAAACGATTAATATGTGAAGATAGCTACAAACCTAATACGTGAAGACAGCTACAAACCAATGGCAAGAGGGGGGACAACCAAGCCAAAAAAAAAAAAAATGAAGTATTATATAAGTAAGCAATTTACAGAAAAAGAAACCTAAATCTACAATAAGTGGATGTAAAAAAAAACCCCAACCGATAGTAAAAACATGGCAAAAAGGATTCTATCACAACCTACTGGTGGGTATTTTGTATTTGGTGTTTTTGAAAATAATTTGACACTATCTAACATGGTTGAAGGGCCGGGGATTTAGCTCAGTGGTGCCGCACCTGACTCACAAGCTCAAGGTCTTGAGTTCGATCCCCACTACTGCAAAAAAAAAAAAAAAAAAGGAAAGGTATAAAATGGTTCAAGATGCTTATACCCTACAACCTAAAAATCCCTAGGCTTCAAATTTTTCACATAAGCAAGAATGTTTATCACTGTATTGATAATATAAAAGTCAGAAACACCTGTCCATAAACAGTAGTTTATTCATATAATGAAATACAACAGAGGAGTTGATATGAATAAATGATACAACAACAGGGAGACATATCACAAAATCAATGGGGCCGGAGATTTAGCTCAGTGGCACCACACCTGCCTCGAAAGGGCAAGGTCCTGAGTTCAATCCCCGATACCAAAAAAAAAAAAAATGTTGAAGCCAGGCATGGCTTCACACACCTGTAATCTCAGCTGCTCAGGAAGCTGAGACAAGATCATTTGAGGCCAAACAAAAAGACTGAGGCCAGTGTGGCCTCAGCAAGATCATGTTGCAAAACAAAAAAGGGTGAGGATTGTAGCTCAGTGGTAAAGTACTTGCCTAGCATGTGCCAGGCCCTAGATTCAATCCCAGTACCAAGGCAAAAAAGTTGAGCAGGGGACAGGGGTATAGTTCAGCAGTCCCACTGTCCGCTTAACACGCTGGGCTCAATCCCCAGCACAACAAAAAGAGGAGAAATTCTTTTAAACTGAACAACAAAACAAGATATATATATATATATATATATATATATATATATATATAGTATAAAATATATGAAAAACATGTATATTAAGTAAATGTATGTACTTTTATGGATACATAATAAAAGTATGTAAATGTAATCGAATAACTGCCTAATTGATGACAGTGGGAAGGAAGTACTAGGTAAGAAGAGGAATAGGATTCATAATGGCTTCCACTGTATCTTTAATGTTTATAAGAGACCACACAACTGAAAAATAGTTTTTAAAAATATAAATATGATGGTCTTAAGATCTGATAAAGGAGGTGGGTGGTATATATACTAAATGGACACTATATTATTTTCTGTATGTTTGAAATATTTCATATTAAAGAAAATTTTAAATTAAAACATTAAAGAAATCCATTAAATGAAACCAAGGAGCTTTCATATACACACACACACATATATATATACATACACCATTTTAAAAAAAAAAGAGAGAAAGATCAGAGAAATTTTAAAAGAACAAAAGAAAAAATTTTGGGCCAGGGATTTAGCTCAGTGGTGCCACACCTGCCTTCCAAGTGCAAGGTCCTGAGTACGATCGCTACTACCAAAAATAAATAAATAAATAATTTTTTTTAAAGAAAAAAGTATTTAAAAAAAGAAAAAGGGGCCAGGGATTTAGCTTAGTGGTTCCACTGCCTGCCTTGCAAGTGCAAGGTACTAAGTTCAATCCCCAGTACCAAAAAAAAAAAAAAAGAAAGAAAAAGAAAAAGAAAAAGAAAAATAGAAGGATGTCACCTAACAATTTGACTATTTTTTTTAAGACACTAAATTTCAGGTACCAGATTTCAGTTTTCTCTTTCCAAGCAGAACCTGCAGGGGAGGCTCTTTGGTCTGACTTTTGATAATGCTTCCCACCAAAAGACACACAGAAGGTAAGATAAAATAGTTCAACATTCACCAAGTCAATTTAATCTTTGTGTCTCTATATTTTGTCTTAAAAATGGGATTATGTTTGCTGCCTTGATGACAGTTTCGCTATTTATTGGTTTGTTGCTAAATGATTTTCCATAGCTACTGCAAATTTTGGCCACGTTATTAAAGATACAATCAATCAGTTAAAAAAATTACGTAAGATTTACTGAGTCAGTCAAGTGCGATGGCTCACACTTGTGATCCCAGTTCTTGGGAGGCTGAGGCAGAATCCCACGAGTTTGAGGCTACTCTGGGCTACATACCATTGTGAGTTCAAGGCCAGCCTGAACTATGTGAGACCCTGTCTCAATAAACCAAAACATAAAAAATAAAAGACTTACTGGGTCAAGTGACAAGAACTTTAGCACTCCATGACAATTTGCTACTAACTTCCTTCCGACAAGTAACTTCTTCAGGTCTGAACCTAAAAAAACCAAACCAAGAAGAAAACCCAAACTAAATAGTTCTTACTTCATTCATTCTGCTCTATCTATAAGGGTCCAAATTGCCTATCTTGTAAACAGCTTACCAAAACTTCTCTTTCCAGCTATCTTTCAGACCACTGTTCTATCAAACCCCTTGTTTTAGTAAGAGCGATCTATCCACTACACCCTCTGTATACCGTATTAGCTTTTATTCCCTAGCCTCAACTGTCACTTTGTTTTCCCTGACCCCACTAACCTACAATCTTGCCACTTAAAAGCAAAAATAGTTAAAAAAAAGCAAAAATAGTAATATCTGACATTTATAGAGAACTGAAGGAGTCAGTATCTCATCACTGGAACTGTTCTATTTAATAAACACAATCTTGTAAAATGTGTTCTATTTCCCACCCCCCTTTTTTTTTGGTACCGGGGATTGAACTCCAGTCCTTACACTTTCGAGGCAGGCGGTCCAACCACTGTGCTAAATCCCTGGCCCGATTTTCCCCCTTTTTAAGGTGAGAGAAACTGAGCGAGGCTCTCCAAGATTAAGTTCTCCAAAGCTGCATGCGTGGTAAGCAGTAAGACAGGTCTCAAACTCAGACCACAAAATCCAAGCCCTGAGACATACACTGCTCTCTCCTGACTGACATACTGACTGTCCTGACTGCTTGTCTGTCACCTGACACATGCTTATTTTTTTCTATTTAACATTTTATGCTAGTGGATACTGTCTTAAAAGCTCAAAATACCACATTCATTCAGCAAAAATTTACTGAAAGACTGTGTGCCAGGCACTGACTTCTGTGCATACAGTCATGTTACAAAG
This sequence comes from Heterocephalus glaber, assembly GCF_000247695.1. The sequence continues at coordinate 2,466,885 of NW_004624831.1, forward strand.
CATCTATGAAGCTGGGGATTTAGCTCAATGGTTCTGCTGCCTGCCTCTAAAGCGCAAGGACCTGAGTTTGATCCCTGGTACCAAAAAAAAAAAAAAAAAGAAAAAGAAACCATGCTTACAAAGTATCTATGAATGAAAATTACAGGAATTCACACACACACACACACACACACACACAGCCCAGAAACTAAGTCTAATATTCAAAATAATATGTACACAGCAGTTATCATTAAACCAAAGCTCATGTTTATATAAAAACTTTAAAGGCATATAATATATAACAAGATAAAGTAATTTTTAACTAATTATGCTTTTTGGTGACAGGGTGGAGCAATAAAAGAACTTTTCAAAAATGCATTTCATGTACTCCTTTCTTTCCCATGAAACAATAGAAACGGGCCAGAGACACTGATGAACATCCTCCCACTGTTATTTGGCTTCAGGAAGACTGGATGTCTAAGCCTGGGGGTGAATATATAAGTAAATATATAAATCGTACAAGCTTCTGGAGTCTTTTTCATGCAATGGCATCAGATCTCAGAACTGAATGGAACCTTGCAAAACATCTTAGTTCTCCCTACCACCTCCACTTTTTTTTCCAGTACGAGGGACTGAACCGGAGGCCTTCACACTGAGCCGCATTCCTAGCATTTTTATTCTGAGACAGGGCCTCCACGTATCGCTAAATCGCTCCGGCAAGGATCAAACTTCCGATCGTCCTACCTCAGCCTCTCAAAGTGGTAGATTACAGAGGTGCATCCCCTCCAGAGGTCCTCTTACCTGATAGATCAGCTGGTTAAAAGCTCTAAAACCTAAATTCTGTGCTAATGAGAGTAACACAGCAATGTATCTGTACAGCTGAAATAGAGATGTACATGGCAGGGGAAATGCACTTCAGAGATAGTATGTGTGCTAATGCCAACCCAGCATGTGCAGTTCTGACTTTAATTAGTAACTGGTTGTCTTTTTGTTTTGTTTTTGTTTGCTATTGGGTTTTTTTGGTTTGGTATGGCTTGTTTTTTTTGAGACAAGGTCTCCATACAAAGTTCAGGCTGGCCTTCAATTCACTATGTATCCCAGGCTGGCCACGATCCTCCTGCCTCAGCCTCCCAAGTGCGGGGAATATAGGCGTGCCATCATGCCTGGCCCCGTTATGTCTTTTAACTTAACCTTTTCGGGCCTGGATGTCTTCATGGGGGTAAACTCTAACCACTGTTGAAAGGTTCCATTTGAAAGACCTGAAATCTTCAATACACTCACAGCAAACGGCACTGTTTCACTACCCTCCCCTTCACACTGCAGTCAGGAGGGTCCGCACTCGTTGCCTTAAGAGGCAAAAATTATCAGTCTACAGACATTCTGGAACAGGCAGGAGGGATCCGCCGGTGCCCCGCGGCGCGCGGCCAGAGCAAACAGTCTCGTAAAGGAGACGCAGCACTTCGGGGCACAGCAGTCACACGACCCGCCGAGGTGACGGCGGGAAACACCTCGGACCCCGAGCTCTGCTCACCCGCTCTGGCCCCAACTCCGCTCAGACGTCTCGCGCCGCCTGCGGGCCCGCCCGGCGAGTGACGGGGGCGTCCTGAGGACGGGAGGCCGGAACTCGCCAGCAGCGCCGCACTCCGTGTGTCGGCTGGGGGGCGGCCCCCGGCCCCGCCGGGAAACAATGGCGCGAGCGTGACGCGGGCCGGGGGCGTTGCCGCGGCGCCGAGGCCGGGGCTGGGTCGCGCGGGGTCCACAGGCGGGCGCGGCGGGGACGAGGCCGGATGCGCCGCTGTCAGAGCCGCGAGCTGGGCCGCCGACCCGCCCTCCCTCGCCCTCCCTCGCCCCATCACCCCTCACGCCCGGCAGCCCGCCCTGCCGCACTCACCCGTCCCACCGCTCGGCCGCAATCCCAGCGCCCAACTGCCGCAGCGGCCCGGGCGCGCGCCCGCCGTGCCGCCACGCCACGCCCCCCAGCGCTCCGCCCGCGCCACGCCCCCCAGCGCGCCGGCTTAGGGACCTGCTAGTTGTTCGGTCCCTCAGCTCCGCCGCAGAGCCGGGCAGCCACGGTGACGACGCTCCCTGGCTTCGCAGCGGACCTCGGGAGGCGACCTTAAGACCCGGGCCTCTGCCCCTCGCGAAGGCCTGGGGATCTTTAGACGACAGAATACTGGCTGTGGCTGAGGTGTGGGGTGACGCAGGTTGCCGACCCTTCCAGCTCCTTGAATCCCCTTGGGGGCTTGGCTCCCGCTGTTTAGTTCCTGAGCATGGATTCGAATCCCAGTCCCGCCACTCGCATGGATCAGCTTCCTCCCCTGTGCCGCACGATGCACACCGTATGGACAGGGAAGTGAGGTCACGTAGGCTGGCTCCGCTCAGTCTTGGTACACGGTAAGCACCCGGCACCAGGCAGTGTTCAGTCCATACCCCCACCACCCGCGGGGCGAGGAGACCCCACAGGTCGACCCCGTCCCGCCCCGCCCTGCCCTGCCCTGCCGAGCGCGGCCTGCTGAGTCCTCGCAGTCCTGGGTGCTCCGAAGTGCCAATGTCTGGGCCCAGGCTCTGGCCTTTCGAGCCCCAGAGTAAACTGCTCTAAGCTCCCTTCTGCCTGCTGTCTTCTCTTCCCTCAGCTCAGCAAGTCCCCTCTTCCCAGCCCTGTGCATCTTTGTCTTTCTCCTCTGGCACCCCGGGATTTAACTGATTCCTTCAGAATGTGTCACTCAAGACTGAGCCAAACGTTTGTGGCACCATCAGAGTAAAGTAGGATTGTAGCTTCGACCTAGAACTGACTGCCCTGCATTCAACCCTGACAAGCACCAGGCATGGTGGGGTGAGCCTATAGTCCCAGCTACACCGGAGGCTGAGGCCGGAGGATCTCTAAGCCCAGGAGTTCCAGGCTAGCCTGAGCAACTTAGTGAGACCCTATCTCCAAAGAGGAGAGAAGGGGAAGGGAGGAGAGGGGAGGAGAAAGAAAAGGAGAGAGGGGAAGGGGAGGGAGAGGAAGGGAGAAAAGTTCTCCAGATCCCCACTGTTGACTCATAGTGAGCAGTAATTTAGACCCCCAAGTCCTTTTACTTGGTGCTGCACCCCAGCATTTCTACCCCTCCTATGTTTGTGGACCAACCTCAGTTCTGGTCCTCTGAGGATGGGCCTTGGACCTCTCATCTAACTACATTTTTCAGGGCATGTGAGGCATAAGAACAAAGAGTTGGAAGCTAGCTTAATACCACCTTTAAACCAAGTGCATTTTTAAAAGTTTTTTCCTATAGACCGCACTAATTGAATTTGTGCATAACACATATGCATTGTGATCTCAAACTGAACAACAAAGAGAGTACACACAAAAGAGTAGGAGAAAATAAGTCACTGGGTGTGTTGACAATGGTTTTCTCTTAATATTAGGACCAGATATTTTCTTTATACTTTTCCATTAATTTCCTTTTACAATCTAGAACTCTGCTCCCAAAATAATGAAAAAATAATAATTTTAAAAAATCAGGGCCAGGGATTTAGCTTAGTGGTTTCGCCACCTGCTGCGCAAGCTCAAGGACACGAGTTCGATCCCCAGTAAAAAAAAAAAAAAATCATGAGGGGCCAAGGATTTAGCTCAGTGGCACAGCACCTGCCTGCCTAACACAAGATTCTGAGTTCTATCCCCAGTCTAAAAAAATCAGATGAGCTGGGTGTCTTAGTTATTTTTTCTCATTGCTGAGACAAAATGCTCAACACCCAAAGTTAAAGGATGAAGGGTTTATTTCAGCTCACAGTTTGTAGAGGTTTCAGTCCAGAGTTGGCTGCCTCCAAGGCAGGGTGGCACGACAGAGGGGCATCCCAGAGGAGAAACAGTCCATGGCATGAAGGCAGGAAGCAACAAGCAGCAAACAGCAAGAGCAGAAGCAGCAGCAGCAGCTGGCCTTCTTTCTGTCCCTTTATATTCCATCCAAACTACCTGCCTTTTGGGTGGTGCCACCCACACCCAGGGTGGGCACCCTTAATTCCATCATCACACCCTTAATCCTAGTATCACAGCCCAGATCCAGCCATCCATAATCCAGCATTACACACCTATGTTCCAGTTACGTCCCAAAAGCCCCACCTATGAGTGCAGGGGGGGGGGGGGCATCTAGATAGATACAAGCCATAACACTCTGCCCTGCCCCCCCCCAAGACTTGTGCACATCCCTTTATGCAAAAGGCATTTACTTCATCTCTAAGAGTTGCCAAAGTCCTAACAATTTCAACATTGCTAGAAAGTACAACGTGTTCCAATGTGTCCTCTGAGGTTTATGGCAAACTATTAGCTGGGAGGCCCAGTAAAAATAAAAAGAAAATTAAACACTTCCAATATACAACGGCACAAGATAAATATTTCCATTCCAAAAGGTACAAATAGGAGGACAGAAAGAAATGGGACCAAAGCAAGATCAAAATCCAGCAGGGCAGGGCTGGGTATTTAGCTCAGTGGTTCTGCCCCCTGCCTCAAAACTGAAAGGTCCCAAGTTTGAACCCTGGTACCAAAAAAAAAAAAATAATCCAGCAGGACAAACATTTAAGTCCTGTAGCTCCACATCCAACATCCAGGTCAATCTGTGGCAAGATGTGAGCTCCAAGGCTTGCGTGGCTGTAACCCTGTGGCACCATCAGTGGTTGCAGCTCTGGTGGCTTCTCTCTTGGGCTGGCTGTGCCCACTCCTTGCAGCTTTCCTCAGATGATCAAGGTTCCTGGCTTCTCCAACCTTCTGGGGTCTCCACAGCACCTAGGCTTCACACACTGTCCTCTCAGGTGCACTGCCTGGCCTCCCAAGGCCCTCTTCTGAAATCTGGGTGGAAGCCTTTCTGACCTCACAACTCCTGCATTCTCCAGGCACCTAAAACCAGCACCTTGTGGATGACACAAAAGCCTGGCTGCCAGGTGGAGCAGCAGCCAAGCTTCCTTCTCTCCTGGTTATAGGGGTCAAGTGCCTTGACCTCTGAGCACAATGAACCCAGTCCTGAAGAACAAATTTCCTAAACCACTGCCCTTCTGGGACATAGTGCCCTGAAGCTCTCTTCTCAAAGCAGTCTTTCACTTTTGCAATTTTGAGGCCGCAAAGGGTGGTCTCTTGCTCATTCTTGTGATACCCTCGGGCCATCTTTTCTATTGTCCTGTTCCGAGAACTTGGCTTTTTAATGCTAATATTTTCAGCAACCATATTCTCTTCTGTTCCCGCTTTGCAGGCTGCATCTTTACCTGAGATTCCTTCTGGCCAAACTCAAAACTTTTTAAATCATTCTGCTGGGCTGTTTGCTTTTGATTATCAAGGTACGGAGGGATAAAAGCCCCCACCAGTTCCCGTACCACCACCTCAACATTAGACTGCCTTGAAATTTCTTCCGCCAGATTAATGAGTCTGTTGCCCTTAATCTTGGCCTCCCACAAGGTCTCTGGACAGGGGCAAAGTGCAGACAAATTTTCTGCCGGATCATAATATACACAGCCTGGAGTCCAACTGCCAATACAGTCTTTGTTCCCAATCAAAACTTCCTGAGCCTGGTCTTTACCAGCTGCATTTCTGTCAGCATTCTGGTCTTCTGAGCTCTGACCAAAATCTCCCATAAGCTTAGCTTGTAGCATTTTAGGGCTACTTCAGCTGGTATCTCCAAAACTTTCCAAACTCTTCCCACAAGTCAGTTCCAAAGGGTTCTGAGCCACATGGTCAGGTAGACACAACATCGACCCAACTCTTGCTACCAAAATCTGTCTTAGTTACTCTTTCATTGCTGGGACAAAATACCTGACACTTACAATTTAAAGAAGGAAAGTTAATTTTAACTCACAGTTTTTAGAGGTTTCAGTCCATAGCCAGCTGGCTCCAAGCCAGGTCAGCATGGCAGAGAGGCCTGACAAAAGAGAAACAGTTCATGGCATGGCAGGCAGGAAGCAGCAAGGGAATCAAGGGAGGATGAGACATAGGTATCCTCCAGACCACGCCCCACTGGGCAACCTCCTCCTACCAGGCTTCACTGCTCAACATCACACCCACTGTAAACCCATCAGTAGATGAATCCAGTGCAGCAGTACTTCAGTTCATGAACTTAATTCATTCCACGATTCTAGAAAAGATGGCCACATTCATGTTCATGCAGGAAAGATGGCCTCAGTCATGTTCATCACTTGATGCAGAGTTCACAAACAAAAACAAAATTTTGCCAAATGCTTCTATTTGCAAACCAAATTGTTCACAAACAAAAGGGTTGGTGAACCAAGATACCACTGTATCATACACTCGTGACCCAGAATCACACACGCATGATCCAGTCACCTCCCAAAAGCCTCACCTATGAACTCATGAAGCTTTGGGGGACATCTAGACTTAAGCCATAACACTTAGCAAGACAGCAACCCCAAAGGGAAATGAGATGGAACACTCTGATACTCAATCACCTGGACCCACTGAACTGGCAACAAAAGAGGATCTGGAAAAAATGAAATCAGAAATAATTTCTCAGATAACAGCAGAGATTGTGCTCCTAGTGCAAGACATGATTAATAAATCTAGAGAGGAGCTGAGGAACATGATGGAATCCCAACATAGGAAACAAATGGAATCCATAAAACAGATACAAATAGATTTCCAAGAGATGAAAAACTCCATTGAAAGTCTACACAGCAGAATGAGCCAATGTGAGGACAGAATTTCAGATATAGAAGATAAGATTGCAATTAGTGACCAGGAAAAGAAAAATTGCTTCAAAATTCTAAGGGAACACGAGAAATCAATCCAGCAGCTGCTAGACCATGCAAAGAAGAATAACATAAGACTGATTGGAGTCAAAGAAGAAACAGGAGAGAGTGCAGATGACATAACACTTAGCAAGGTCCAATCTCAAAAACACAGTTTAGGGATGTAGTTCAGAGCAAAGGCCCTGGGTTCAATCCTCAGTATTACAAATAAAAATGACCTTGATCTATATCAATATATGTAGATAGATAGATATAGATAAATATAGATATATAGTTAGATATACAGAGTCCGCCAAAAAATGTGCATGCGCTTCAAGAAAAAACTTGTGGGCTGGGGATTTAGCTCAGTAGTTCTGCTGCCTGCCTCACAACCTCAAGGACCTGAGTTTGAACCCTGGTACCAAAAAAAAGCGCAAAACCTTGTATAACTATTTTAATACTAAATTTATTGAGCCATCATGAGATTAACACAAGTTACCTTTGGCCTCTACAATTACAAGAGGTGCTCAAAGTGGTGGCCACTGGGGCCGGGGATTGAGCTCAGTGGTTTTGGCGCCTGCCGTGCAAGCACCAAGTCCCGAGTTTGATCCCTGGTACCAAAAAAAAAAGAACAACATAAAGTGGTGGCCATTAACTTCTAGACACTTTGGTGAACTGCTGCTTGGCTAACCTTGGTCCATTGAGATTGCTGCACGTGCATTTTCAATTTCTTCCCTAAGAGTTGACAGTGTAGTGGGTTTTCTGCAATATATGGCATCCTCTAAGGTTCCCCTATACAAGGGTAGCACTATCTGTTGAAAAAACATCGTATTATTTTTCTTTTCCTGAGGTGTATATACATTTTTGGCAGACTCTGTATATAGATATAGATATCAAAAATAGCTTTTTGGGGGCTGGGGATTTAGCTGAGTGGTTCCGCCACCTGTCTTGCAAGTGCAAGGACTGGAGTTCTATCCCAGGTACCAAAAAAAAACACAACCTTTTTCTATACTAGAGATCAAACCCAGGGGTGTTTTATCACTGAGCTATAACCTCAGCCCTTTGTATTTATTTTGAGTTAGGGTCTAAGTTGCTCAGACTGACCTTGAGCTTGTAATTCTCCTACTCCAACCTCCAAAGTATCTGGGATGATAGGCATACACCACCAAGCCCTGCTCAAAGTTATATTCTTGAATGAAAATAGCAAGTTGCAGAATGATATATAGTATAGACTTTGGAAGGTGATTGGATCATGGGGATGCTATACTAATCAGTGAATCCATTGATGAGTTCATAGCTGAATATGCTGTTAGGAGGTAGGGCCAAGGTGGAGAAGGTGGGTCACTTGGACAAGGTAACCTGCAAGGGTATATTCTTGTCCCTGGCCCTTCCTCTTTCTCTGGCTTCCTCTTCCCCTTTCTCCTTCTGTGTTCTCTGCTTCATGGATGCCATGGATAGGAACAGCTTTCCTCTGCTGGGCCCCTTCATCATGCCATTCCTGCCTTGGACCCAGCTGACCATGGACTGAAACCTCTGAACCTGTAAGCCACGTGAACATTTTCTCTTTTAAATTGCATGTGTAAGGTATGTTATCCCAGCAACAGAAACGTGACTAATATAAGTACTAACTATATGCCTAACATTGATCAATACAGACATGAATTGCTGCCTCGTGGAGTTTGCTATTCAGAAGGTGAATTCCAAATATACAAATAGTTATTTGCCTTCAATTTTCTATGCACAAAAAGTAAAAGATACTATGAGGGAGAGCACAATAGGGGATAGACTTGGGGTGGGGAGAGGGTCAGGAGACATTTTCCTGAAGAATCTTATCTCAGCCAACACCAGAAGGATGAGAAGGATGAAGGCAACAAAGAGCAAGGGGCAGGTTTAGAGGAGTGGAGAGTTCCTATAAAAAGGAGCCCTAGGTGCAAAGGCCCTATCCCAGGCACAAGGCTCATGCCTCTGTGAAACGACCAGAAGCATAGAGAGAAAGGAAGCAAGTGCAAAAATGGTCCCAGAGGGACCCCAGGCCAGACCTGGCTGGATGCTGTAGACCATAATGACCTGTAGCCTACCTTAAGGGGAATGGAGAGAAACTCCAGGGACCAAAGCAAAGACATGGGAGAGGTTAGGGTCATAGTTTTGTTTTGTTGTTTTCAGTGCTGGGATCAAACCCAGGGCCTCACACACGCTAGGCACGTGCTCTACCACTGAGCTACACCCCAGCCCCAGATTCATGGTATTTAATGCAACCCACCAACCAACTGCTTCACACAATGGGAAAAGTAATTCATTTGAGTCAGGCAAAAATCTCAGACGCTTGTCAGAAGCTTCATGGGGTTGTCACCATGAGTTAAACGTGACCTGCAACCTTTAGCACAATTCTTTTATTTATTGAACACCTGCCAGGAGATTCAAATCTGGAGATACAAATCGATTCGCTACTCACCTCCTCCTGAAATTGCCAGGCATCTATTTAGGAAGTCAGGCACTCGCAAGAGTTTCAGAAGAGATGAATTCTTGGGGAGACAGAAGAGTCAGAATGAAACACAGAGAGATGCTGTGACTTACTCATGGCTAAGGCAAAGAAAGGAAAAGGAAACACGTGTTGGTGGATTAGGCATTGCTGGTGGAAATGTAAAATGGTATAAACCACACCAGAGAACAAATTGGCAGTTTCTCAAAAAGTTAAACATAAAATTACCATATGATCCAGCAATTCCACTTCTAGGAAGATATCCAGAAAGAATGGAAAATAAGGACTCAAACAGAAACTTGTATCCAGTGCTCATGGTGATATTCATATTGCTCAAAGGTGGAAACAGCCAGGCGTGGTGGTACACGCCTGTCAGCCTAGCTACTTGGCAAACTGAAGCAGGAGGATTGCAAGTTCAAGGCCATTCTAGGCAATTTAACAAGACCCTGTTTCAAAATTTTAAATTTTTAAAAAGTGCATGCAGTGGTTCCACCGCCTACCTCGCAAGCGCAAGGTCCCCAGTTCAATCCACGGTACCAAAAATAAAAGTTCATGAATGTAGCTCAGTCATAGATCACCCCTGGGTTCAATTCCCAGTACTGCTAAAAAAAAAAAAAAAAAGTAATGTACAGAAATAAAAGTCTGGAGACATAGCTTAGTGTGAAGGCTCTGGGTTCAGTAGCTTGTACGTTATGTAGTAAAAAAAAGAAACAAAAAAAAAAAAAAAAAAAAAAGTGGTGGAAACAACTCTAGTGTATATCAGGAATGGAAAAACAAAATATGGTATATACATAAAATGGAATATCTTTCAGTCATAAAAGAAATGAAGTTCTCCGCCTGCTACGAAAGTGCAAGGACCTGAGTTCAATCCTCAGTACCAAAAAAACCCCAAAAAACCTCCACTTACATGAAATAGCTAGAATAGGCAAATTTATAGGACAGAAAGTGGATTAGAGGTTACCAGGGACTGAAAGCAGAGAGGCATGGGGAGTTACTGCTTAATCGTTCTAAGTTTCTGTTTAGGGTGATGAAAACGTTTTGGAAATCGTGGTCATGGTTGCACAACATTGTGAGTGTTCCTAGTACCACTGGATTACATCTTTAAAATGGTTAAAGTGGCAAATATCATATTACATATATTTTACTACAGTAAAAAATATATATATATAATTTTTTGGTTTGGTTTGGTTTTGTGAGACAGGGTTTTGCTGGGAGTTCAGGCTGGTCTTCAACTCACTGCGTAGCCCAGGTTGGCCTGGAACTCATGGAGATCTTCCTGCCTTGAGTGCTGGGATTACAGGCATGTGCCACCACATCTGTCTTAAAAAATATATTTTTTAACTTTTAAAAAAGGAGTCAATGGAGCCAGGGATTTAGCTCAGTGGTTCCAGCGCCTGCCTCCCAAGCGCAAGGACCTGAGTTCACTCCCTGGCATGAAAAAAAAAAAAAAAGGACTCAAAGACGATTTCCTCCACGTTCACCTAGAACACCCAGGCTCCTTGTTTGCAGACACTGCTTGCTTTCTCTGGCTAAAAGCTCTTCAGCTTCCTAGCTCCTACTGATCCTGAAGGCCTGAACACAAATGTTCCTCAGAGAGGACTTCTTAATTCCTCACCCAATGTCGTGGTTTGTATCTAGAGGTCCCCTAAAGCCTCATGCACGCATCGGCGGTGCTTTTGGGACCTAACCGGTTAGGGGCGTGGATTGGCCCCTGCTGCACTTAGCGCTGGCTTGCTGTTAGGGGTGGGACCTGGTCGGAAGAGGTGGCCACTGGGGTCTGGGCCAGAAGGGTTTATTCCTTCCCTGCTCCTCCCTCCTCTCTCTCCTCTTCCTATGACCATGCCACGAGCTGTTTCTCCTCAGCCAGGGCCCTTTGCCATGCTGCCTTGCCTTGGAGCCAGCTGACTGTAGACTAAAACCTCTACATGGGCCGGGATGGAGCTCAGCGGCAAAGCCTGCCTGCCAAGCATGAGGTCCTGAGTTCCATCCCCAATACCAAAAAATAAAATAAAACCTCTACAAACTGAGCCAAAGTAAACCTTCCCTCCTTACAGTTGTAGGTGTCAGGTATTGTGTCTCAGCAACAGAAAAAGTTACTGCAGTGTCCAATCTAATGGAAATTCCCTGTTAGTCCTTCATGTGGACCTGTACCTTCCCCTGCCTCCCCTAACTTACCATGTGTCCCATAAGTATTTGTGCAAAATGTCTTCAGACGCTTCTCTTGTCACAGGGGCTGAGCTGCAGGAAGACAGGGACAATGCCTGTCCTGTCCACTGAAAGTCTAGCACACCGGGTTTCCAGGTACATTTCAAATAAATTAATTTATGACTAAATGAATGTGTGATGCTCTTGTGAGCAGATTTTAATGCCTTTTACAATATTGTACTTTTTAAATTTTTAAAAATTGTTTGTTGCCAGGTGTGTTGGTGCACATCTCTGATCCCTGGCACTAAGGAGGCTGAGGCAGGAGGATCACCCTGAGTTTGAGGCCAGTCTGGGCTACATAGTGAGACCCTATCTCAAAAAAAACCCCTAAAAAATAAAATTGTTTGTAGTGCTGGGATTAAACCCAGGGCCTTATACGTGCCCTCGGGCCAGGAGCTCTATAACTCAGCTTCATTCCCAGCCAATGCTGTACATTTAATTACATCATTTAAAGGAATTAAGCAAGGGCTGTCATTCTTACACTCCTGTTTCTATCCTGTTTCACCAGTTTCTTGCAGCAGGAATCTGAGCAAGACACTAGTCCAATTTGTTTCCAGATGGAACTTATTGCTGGTCAGCCTAGGTCCTTCTGCTCCATTCAGGTGGAAATCGTGATCAGCTAAGTGCAGCTCTGTCAGCAGACCTGACACCGCCAGATGACCCAGGTGATGCCGGGAGCCAGTAGCCCACAGCCAGCTGCTGGGCACCATCTGTTGCCAGCTTGTGCAGGCACCATAGGTCACATCTGCCAGGCGCTGGGTCTCTGGAGCTCTTCCATGCTAACAGCTCTGCTTATTCACTCTGTCCACACCACTCGGGATAAAAGTCTATGCAGATTTACAGGACCTGAGAAATAGATCAAAGCAGGTTTACAGGCACCCCAAAGGGAGTCTTTAACAGGGCCTGTGCTGCAGGAGGGAGCCCTCCTCCACTAAAACCCCAGGGGTGCCAGGCAAGTGCTACTTATGTAGCCTTGCGGACCCATTGCAGAGGGCGAGGGCTGAAGCCAAGGAATCTTCTGGAAGGCCTGCTGTGCATGCTGGGTATGCAAATGAGGGGCCTAGATCCCTCCCTTCCTGATCTTAGCCACTCCAGGGTGACCCCTCTGTTCTCAAAAATTCTAGTCATGTTGGAGTGGAGAAGGGCAGGGTGATAGCCAGAGAGGACACTGAAGCAAACTGTCCCAGTCCAGTGGGGTACGAGGGGGGCAAAAGGGAGTGAGGTGGGGCATCCTGGCCGCTGGCCAAGTCACCCCACCCCCACCCCCAGCCCCCGCCAGCACAGGGAAAAATGAACCAGGCGCTTCTTGTCTGTCTCAAACTGATATCACCAACAATTCCAGCCTTGGTCTCTAGATGTCCGTCTAAATAAGTCATAAGGCCAGGTGTGGTGGCGCACACCTGTACTCCCAGAGCACAAGGGGCTGAGGGAGGAGAATCCTTGCAAGTTCCAGCCAGCCTGGGCTACACAGGGGGACCCTGTCGCAAGTGATGACATGAAACTTAAAATGAAACATGCATCCAGAGCCTACAGGTCTCCTTCACAGCAGTTCAGCCCACCTGGGCATTGTACCCAAAGTAAACCAACACCTGAGGCATGCTACAGTAAGAATTAGGGTGTGCACGCCTGTGTTTGAAAAGTCAGTTCTGTGACAAATGTGGGTAGGTGTAGGCTTTCTACTATTAGTCAACGAAAGCATTTCCTAATTGATTTAATTTTCTCATCTTGGCATTCCCCATCAACCTCCGAAGACAATGTTCTTGCTAACAGGAACTAAACAAACATATTTTTGAGATAAGAAATGGAAATAAAAGCTGATTTAACAGATTTGTCTTCTGGACATGGACACTAGTGGGAAATGAAAGCTGTCAGTTCAGAAGGTACACGGCTCATTTGTGACAGCCTTTATAGAAACAAATTTTACTCCACACACCATCGATTCTTTGAACCCCCAAGCCATAATCTTTTCTTTGTTCTTTTGTATTTTTTACATACAAATTGCAAAAAAAAAAAAAAAAAAAGCAAAGTAAACCAGTGACCACAGACCTTAAGAAATTTTTATCACAAGAAACAGGAAAGCTTATTAAAACAGGCTTAAACCATGGGGAAATTCAGAGGTACAGTTAGTAAATGCTTACATAATCAACATTGCCAGAGTTTTTGTCTCTGCCCCGCAGCCTGTGGGGTGGTGGCTGCTATAATCCTGGCTGCTTGGAAGTCTGAGCAAGGAGGTGTGAGGCTGGCCTGGACAAATTAGTAAGAATTCCTCTCTTAAAAGGGGCTGGGGGTGTAGCTCAGTGGTAGAGTACTTGCCTACCATGTGCAAGCCCTGGATTCAATTCCCAGCACTGTGAGAAAACAAACATGTCCCCTGCACCCTCACATTTCCTTGCTTGTGCCAGCAAAAGACAGAAATGTCTCTCCTCCAGCCCAGAGGCTGGGTCCTTCTTTTCAAACTAACTAGAATGACTCAGGGCATATCAGACACCCAGCCAAGGAAGGATCATACACTGATTAGTCAGATACCAGCCCTGGGCTGGGGGTGGAGAGTACACTGAGCAAACCTCAGACTCCTAATAGGGAGCAGGGTGTGCTGCAGGCACAGTGAGGGACTATGACACAGCACTTTGGATTTCACATACTGACTGACCGGAGGACAACAAAGAGGATCACAAAGCCTGCATTTGAGTTGGTCCCTTCCTCCGAGAGAGAATGTCACCTTTCAGGGGGACTGGGAACTCAGTCCTACACCTTAGCCACCCTGTCCAGTCCTGGTCAGTGCTGACCCCTTCCTGGATGCCACCCCGGTCCTCCACAATAATCTGAAGCAGCATTCCCAGTTTGGGAGATTTAGTTGGGGAGTCCCAAGTTGCTCTGGTGAGTTGCTCTGTGAGATGTTAGTAGATTCCTAGGGGGAAAGTACCAATACTTGCAGAAGTTTTGTTTTTTGGGTTTTTTTGGTCCCAGGGATCGAACTGTAAGACCGGGGGCCTTACCAAACGCTCCGAGGAGGAGCTGACTGTAGTGAAGCACACCCAGGGATCCCAGCAGTGCCTTCAGAATGTAAGACCAAGAGCCTTACCAAATGCTCCGAGGAGCTGACTGCAGCGAAGAACACCCGGGAAGGAACACACCGGACAAGTTGGAAAGTAAAACAGACCTTTATTAGTCTGGCCAAATGGCACTCCCAAAGCAAAATAGCTTAGAGAGGCAACTGGCTCAGAGTCCGAGGCTGTTCTTATAGGGCGTTGAGGGGGAAGTTAACATATAGAATTAAAGAAAAGGGGACAAAGGTTAGTGGTCTACTGTCACGTATTGATGGTCAGCAGACATTTGCAGCTTGTTCTAAAAATTGTGATGCCCGGAACATCAGTTCCGGGCAAACAAAGAGTTGAGTAGTTTACTTTGGGACTTTAGGTCTGTTACAGATTTTATATAGTGTCCCAAAACTAACAAGCATCTTTATCCATTAACTCACATTTAATCACAATGGGGCTGGAGAAAAGGAACAAAGGTTATGCAGTCCCACAGAACTCGGGTCCTTGAACTTGCGCAGCAGGCGGCGAAACCACTGAGCTAAATCCCCAGCCCTGTTTTTTGTTTTGTTTTGATTTTTGAGGTGGGAGGGAGGCTACTTGGGACCAAAGCCAGGACCTCCCATGTGCTAGGCAAGTACTCTATCACTGAGCTACACATCCAGCCCCTCTTACAGAAATCTTAAAAAACCTACTTAAACACTTAGCACTTAGAAAAACTTGGGCATTTGTCAGTATAAGTTCCCTGCAGAGCACATAAGCTCTATCTTAAGATTTGGTCTTTGTAACCAAGAAAGTGGCTCTGGTTCTCAGACCAAATATGTGAGATAATTACAGTAGACACTCAAGTTATGACCAGCCTGATATATGAACAACTTGTGTTAATTGGGTTAATGCAAGATTCATCTGCCTCTCATTACCCCTAGCGTGTACCCAGGTAAACATCCAGATCTCAGCTGCATTGACTCAGGTACATCCAGCCCTTGGAACCGATAGAGTTCATAAGTTAAGGGTCCACTGTATATTGGGATTTGTACTAAAGACACATGGTTTTCTTCAATCAGTGGTTCTCAAACTTTACGTAGCATTGGGAAATTTTTATGTGTTGGTGGGAGGGGCTGAAAGGCAGATTCCAGATCCTATCCTGGTCCTACAAACTGTGAATCTAAGGTCATGTGTCTTGGGGTTCAAGATTTTTTTTTTTTTTTTTTTGGAGACAGGGTCTGACTCTGTAGTTCAGGCTGGCCTTGAACTCACTATGTAGCCCAAGCTGGCCTCGAACTCAGGGTGACCCTCCTGCCTCAGCCTCCTGAGTGCTGGGACTACAGGTATGTGCCACCATGCCTGGCTCAAGATTTAAATAGACTCCCAAATAAGTCTGATGCAGTTAACAACGTCAACTGTCTACCTCACGCCTGCGTGTACAGTAGTCAGTGTTACCATGGTAGCCACCAATCTCGCCCACCTTCTATTGCCTGCTGCTCAGGCAACAACTGACCTTCTGTGGGCTTCTTTCTTATCTGAATGGCAATCTCTTGAGCACTGCAAAAATTATACAGCTGACCCAAAGGAATCAGCTCACAGTTGCAGGATCAGGAATTATAAATCCTCATGTCACCTCCCATTCAGGGCACCTATTCCTTAGTCCCCCTTTCTGGCTCTGTTCAGATGTCAGATGCTCACCTGTGGCTGCCTTTCATTGGCAGAGTCTCCAAGACTCACCTGCCCAGCCCACCATGAGCTGGGTCCTCGCTTCCCTGCCACTGACTCACTCCTTTCATAGTAACGGTCCTCTGAGGTAAAAGTACGTAAATCTGATGTCAGGGGAGTGCACAGTAATCGAGTTTATTGTTTGTTTGTTTGTTTGGATGCTGGGGACTGCACCCAGGACTTCACCCTGTGCTGTATCTCAGCCCCGTTTATTTTGACAGGCGCTTACCAAGTTGCTAAATTGCTGAGGCCAGGCTTGAACTTCCAGTCCTCCTGCCTCAGCTTCCTGGAATACTAGGGTTACAGGTGGGCACCACTACCCCTGGCCAAGTTTATTATTTTTACTTTCGCCAGACCCAAAAGTTATTTTCAACCATTTCTTTGGTTCACATCCTAGCTATCTGAAAGAAAAGTCATGAGGCCAAGTATTAGCATCTGTGCATCTACTCCCCAGAGGCTGTGCCTGTATGGCAGTTACACAGCCAAGGGGACCTCAGATGGAATTAACTATGCTAATCTGATGGTCTTCAACAGGGAGAGGAGCCTGTTTTCTAGGTGGGCCCAATGTACTCGTGAGTACACTTGAATGGGAGGAGGGAGAGAGAAGCCAGAGTCAGCGATGTGTGAAAGGAAGACGGGAGCTGCTGTAACAGGCTCCGAGGATGAAAGAGGGCGAGCCAGGAACCCAGGCAGCTTCTGAAAGCTGGGCCTTCGAGGGAATTCAGCCCTGCCACTGAGGCCCACTTTAGACTTTTGCCCTTCAGAACTGACACATAGTAAGCTCGTGTTGTTCAAGCCTGAATTTGTGATCATTAATGGTAGCGGCAATAGGGCAGGAATACACAGGGAACCAATACCTGGAGGGAGAAGGCCAGTAACAGATACAGATGAGAGGGTGGGACAAACGTGGAGCATCCCTGCACCACGCCATCACGCCCTTGCTCTAGTGCTAGGTCCAGAGAAACTCTTCTGTGAGTTTTCTCAGAGCCTTTCAACCAGGCAATAGGGTTCAGAAAACATGGAAGTTAGGCTGGGCGTGGTGGTGCACAGCTGTAATCCCAGCATTTCAGAGGCTGAGGCAGGAGCGTCACTGTAATTTTGAGGCTAGCCTGGGACACATAGTGAGTTTAAGGCCAGTCTGACCTACATACCAAGACCCTCTCAAAAAAAAAAAAAAAAAAGAATTGCAAGTTAAAAAAATTATTTAGGGGCTGGGAATGTAGCTCAGTGGCACTGCACCTGCATGGCAAGCACAAGGTCCTGAGTTGGATCCCCAGTACCACAAAATAAATAAATAAATAAATGTTTTAGATTCTACCTGGATGAGCCAAACTCGTGTACATGTTTTTGGCCCCTCGGTGGTTCTGTGCTTTGTTTTTCTTTCTTTCTTTCTTTTTTTTAGAAGGATATATCCCTGGCACAAAATACCTGATACTCACAATTTAAAAGAAGAGAAGGTTAAATTGGCTCACAGTTGCCAGGCATGGTGGTACATGCCTGTAGTCCCAGCACTCAGGAGGCTGAGGCAGGACAATCACCATGAGTTCAAGGTAAGCCTGGGCTACGTAGAGAGCTCAAGGCCAACCTGAACTACACAGTCAGCTTCTGTCTCAAAAAAACCAAAAAATTGGCTCACAGTTGGGGGGATTCAGTCCACAGCCAGCTGGATCCAAGGCAGGAAGGTGGGGCGGAAAGGTGTGGCAGAGGAGAGCTGCACCTCAGCAAAAGGAACAGCTGGCTCCAGAATGCACCTTGGAGGCCACACTGCTGAGCAGGGCCACCCTAACAGCAAGTTCAGGGTGAACTCGCCACCCAGAAGAGTAGCTGTGGCTCAGGCACTTCCCACACACACGAGACTTCCAAGGGAGGCTTTGGGTTAAACCACACTGCACACGTGTGTGCACGCACTACACAGAGATGCACAGGTTGCTGTCAGGGAGCAGGACACCTGTCAACCCCACTGCGTCGCCACAGATACTACAATCCGAGTCACTAACTCTCCTCATGCTCCTCTCAGGCACCACTTCACTCCTGAACAAATAATCGCCTCAGCTCCATTCTGAACATGCGTTTTTTGCCGGCTTCTGAATTTTATGTGAATGCACTTATACAATACACGCTTGGGGGTCTGGCTCTTCCACCTGACGTACTTGTCAGATGCTTCCACAGGGAGCAACTGTTTCATTCTCATGGCTCTATAGTATTCTGTTGTATGACTATAACACAATTCGTCCATCTTTTTAAAGGGAAATTATGGATTAGGGATGATTTCTCCACCTTCAGGACTTCTTAGAGCCTTTACTATACTAACAAGTGATTGTAAAACTAAGCATGACCAGAGTTTCTCAACTGTATTTGATCATGAAACTTCTTTTTTTTCTAGAAAGCCTCTTGTATGCTTCAGGAAACCCAGGCTTGGAATGACAGTTCTCAAACCGTGTTCCTCCAGGCTCTTGGGTCCCAAACAGTGACTCAGGGCTGCACAGGGTCCCCACTCCCTCTACATAACACCCCACTTTCATCCGATTATGTGAGTTTCCACGCTGGGGTACACGTGTGCACACAGGCAGAGGCACATGCATTACCGTACGGGCAAGCACACAGTTAACTGCACACAGGTCTGTGTGCCACGAGGGGAGGAACAAGGTCTGACAAAATGGTTTGAGAACACAGGCCTGGCTCCAGAGGGCCTCTCAGATTCCAGGCCCCAGGGATGGCTGACCTTACCCAGAGTTCATTGCCCTTGCTGCTGTTGTCTTTCAAGTCTCTGTGAAGGAGTCATCCATTTGGCCAGGCACAGTGGTGCACGCCTCTAGTCCAAGCACTCAGGAGACTGAGGCAGGAGGATCACCCTGAGTTCAAGGCCAGTCTGGGATACACAGTGAGTTCAAGGTCAGCCTGAACTACATAGCAAGACCCAGTGAGAAAGAAAGGAAGGAAGGAAGGAAGGAAGAAAGAAAGAGAAAGAAAGAAGGAAAGAAGAAAGAAAGAAAGCGTCAGCCATCCACTTCCTGGTTTTCCGAGTGGTGCTATGGAATACTCCAGAGAGGATCTCTGATAGCTCCACACAGATCAGGCAGCTTAGCCCACAGGCACTTTCAGTCCGAGGAGTCAGAGGCTGAAAATAGATCTTCCCATGCCACCAAAGCCTTAGATTACTCCTTAACCAGGCTGTGTGGTGTGAGGACTAAGACCATGCATTCCTGAGCCAAACCCACTAGTTTGAATGACAGCCCTGCTGCTAACAAGGTGTGACCTCAGGCACTCTCTTCATACCCCCAGGTCTTGGTCCACCCCACCCCACCCCTCTTTGTGAGACAGGCTCTCACTGTGTTGTTCAGGCTGGCCTTGAATTTAACATGTGGCCCAGGCTGGCCTCTGTACATCTATACATGGCAATCCTCCTGCCTCAGCCTCCTGAGTGCTGGGATTACAGGAATGAATCATCACACCCAGCTACTTAGTTTCTTTTTTTTTTTTTGTATCATGAATGGAACTCAGGACCTTGTGCTTGCCAGCCAGGTGCGGCACCACTGAGCTACATCCTGGCCCTAGTTTCCTCACCTTTATTTATTTATTTATTTATTTATTTTTGGTACTGAGGATGGGGATCGAACTCTGGTCTTTGCACTTGCGCAGCAGGCGGCAAAATCACTGAGCTAAATCCCCGGCCCCTAGTTTCCTCATCTTTAAAAGGAGGTGAAGATAATAATAAGTGTGTAAGAAAACCAAAATGACAATGGCTCCTTCCTTTCTGCATGAACTTTGGGAGGGGCTAAAGCCTAACTCTGGTGGCTGATTCTCTCACTGTTCACCCCTCATCCCTGCTCTCAGGATGAGGCCCTGTAGCTCCTCACCACCCTGGCAATGCTGGAGCCCTGTCGCCTCCAAAGTGGCCGGGCTTTACCAGACTCAGCATTCCTCCGGCAGCAACATTTCACAGGTACCTGGGGCGGCCACCTTCCAGCTCTCCCCGTCAGAACATCAAAGTGAACTGTTCTCTACTGTTATAAATATTCCATAAAAGCTGATTTCAACACCAAAAATGTAGGAAGGACATAGCTCAGAATAATAGGACTTTACATTAAATTTAGCTTAGTAAAAAAAAAAAAAAAGAAACCACTGTATAACCCCTGGAGCAAAATGAAACTTTAAAAGTTGAATTCTTTTTCTTTAGCGACAAGCCTCTTCTCAGATCTCCTTCAGGCTTAGGGGTTAAACTGCCGCTCCCTCCACCCAGATGGACAGAATGCGCAGGTGCTGGCGCCAGGGGTCAAAGTCCTGTTTCCTTTCCACAGGCGGAGGAGGCAGCACAAAGCTCCGGGAGGAGTAAGACCACCCTGGGGTTTCTGTCTCCTCGGGTTCCTCCCCTTCTCACAGTCAGACCTTCGCACACCTACGCTCGGGGAGGTGGTGATTTGCCCACTGTGAGCCCCTGCACCTCCTTGGGCTGTTGTTTTCCTTTGTTGGAAACTGGTTTGTCTGGTGCTGATGATTGAACCTAGGGCCTTCGCAAGGAGGTGCATGTCCAGCCTTTTTCTCTTTTCTTCTTTTTTCCTGAGACAGGGTCTCACTAAGTCACTAAGTTTTTTGCCCAGGCTGGGCTTGAACTTGCAGTTCTTCTGCCTCGGCCTCACAGGGATCACAGGCATGATTTGTTTGGTCAGCAGTGGGCGCAGGCACCTGAGTAGCAGGACACAGCTTCCCTTTTATCTTCTTTCACTTCATCTGGACACTCTGGCCAAGGGTCAACTCTGTCTGTGCCCAGCGTTTGGCCCACACTGCTCCTGCAGGCCATTCTGGGGTGTCCTGGACATACGGGGTGTTTTCACTAAGCACCTCCCTGAATGACCAAGCACCTTAAACTACAAAACTGAGGCTATGTGTTAATGATCCCCAGAACAGGAGGAGAGCTACTGTGCTCAGAGATGGGTGGGCTTCGGGGAATGAACGGGAGGCAGCGTCTTAGCTGCTCCCTCCATTGCGCAGTGGGGTCATTGAGGACCTTGGCTCCAGGTCCAAGGGGACTGAGCCACTCTGGGCGTGCAGGGCTTTCAGGCCCAGCGTGGGGCCTCTCACTGACCCCACCACTGCCCCACTGCAGTTCTAGCAAGGTTCTTAACTGTTCAGAGAGGAACAACTGCTTTGCGTTTCTCAAGATTGTTTTGGGAGTCAGGTACACTAGTACCTTGGCACTCGCTGTTAATTTGTTCTAGGAGGTAGGGTGAGTGCTAAAAATAGTACAGGTAGGAAACAAATGACAAACAGGAAGCGTTCCCTGCAAAATGCCCCAAGGGCCAAAGCAGCTGAGCACCACGGTGTTGCTGTACATCGCTGTGGGCCGGCGATAATGGAATGAGGCCCACCCCTCAGTGCCCACGGCCTCCCCAGTTTACGCAGGGCCCTTCCTCCACCTTTTCCCACCGGAGCCCAGGGCACTGGACCAGTCATGGCAGGACACAGCCATCTGTCTCTTTTCCTTAGGGCCCCTGCTCCCCAGGTTTCTCCTGGTTGAAGTAATCTGCTAAATTTAAGCACTCGGAATCCCCAAATACCCTTGGAATCCCAGTTTATCGAGTCTGCTCAGTAACGCTTCCTGGTAAACCAGCAAAGGGTAATTGACAGTGGCGGAAGAATGAGAGACACTCTGCATCTCCAGTCTCCAGTTTCCATTCTCCGGGGGTCCTGGCGGCCTCAGATCAGGGAGAAACTTCAACTCAGCTGCTCTCGCTCTGGTTGAACATTAGAATCACCGGGGGAACTTTTAAAACAGACCCCTGCTTGGGCTGTACTTTACACCAAAGCCCGGGGGTGGGGGGCGCTATCTATTGTGAGCGTGCGCGCTGGGGATGGAGTCCAGGCCTCCAGCCCGCTCACTAAGCATGTGCTCACCGCTGAGCCACACTCCCAGCCCCCAGAATTAGTCTTTTCAAAGCTCCCCAGGTAATCGGTGTCCTCATTTGAAGACTGCTGCTGCCTGCACTACAGCCTCCAGGACAAACACCTTATCACAGAAAGAAAAACCGAGTCTTAGAATTGTAAGGTGTGTGTCCAAACCGTGCGGCTCTTCAGGGACTGAGATCTCAACTCAGCAAGCAGTGCTACTTTCTGTTAAACACTTGGCCCAGGGCCAGTACTGAGGGCTTTACAGACAGCATCTCAGCTAAGTCACCCGAAGCCGTGAGAAAGCCTCGGCAGGTCAGGGAGTAAGTTCATTTGCTCAGGTCAGACTGACTGATAGTGGCAGAGACCGCAGTTTAACTGTGACCAAGTTTGGGCAGCATTCTGATGACAAGCGGGGGTTGGGCCCCACCTAAAGGAGTTTGGAATCTCACTGGACTGATAGGAAGCAGGTGAGTCAACAGTTAAAACCCATCCGGTAAGCATTATGAAAAAGAAAAAAAAATCTCTCTATATATCTCAATCTCAAAGTGGCCCTATGTGTGCTGAGAGCTAGAAGATCCAGCCAAAAGTCAAAGGCCTAGAGCTCACTGCAGAGTCTGACGGTGCAAGTTAAAACCACAGTAAGATACCACTCAATACCCAGTAGCTATTTTAAAAGCAAAAAAATAATGACAACAAGTAGAAAATATGAGCTGGTGAGGCTGTAGAGAAATCGGAATACTTGTACGTTGTTGATGGGAATATAAAGTGGTACAAATCACTTTGGGAAAGATTTTGGTAGCTCCTCAAAAAATTAAAAATAGAATTATCACATGATCCAGCAATTCTTCTTCTGGATATCTCCCAAAAAGAGTTGAAGTCGGGTGTGGTGGCCCACAGCTGCCATCTCAGCACTCTGGGAGGCCGAGTCAGGAGGGGGCAAGTGCAAGGGCAGCCTGGGGAGCTCAGTGAGACCCTGTCTCAAAATAAAAAAGGGCTGGGGAAAAAAAAAGCCCTAGCTCAGTAGTTCCGCCACCTGCTGCACAAGTGCAAGGACCCGAGTTCGATCCCCGGTACCAAAAAAAAAAACAACGAACTGAAAGCACAGTCTCCAAGAGATGACAGTCATGTTCACAGTAGCAGCAGTCACAGTAGCCAAAAGGTAGAAGCAACTCAAGTGTCTACACAGACAATGGATAAACAAAATGTGTCACACACATGGTAGAGGGAATGCTGCAATTTAAAAAAGGAAGAAAATGCTGACACACTCTACTGTATGGGTGACCCTTGAAGATACCAAACCAAGTGAGATAAGCCAGCCCTGAAAGGACAAACCGGGGACGGGGGTGGGAGGCCAGTTTCCGAGGGGGACAGCGGGCTCTGGGCCGGGTGAACCCCAGTTCTGGGACAGCAGGGCATCCACGTGCAGCACCTCATGGGCTCACACATTCGATAGCAACCTTTATCTCCAGAAAATGGAGTCTGCAAAGTATGACAACTGTCATGTGATTGTTTTTTAAATGTGTATCTTTCTAGGGGTGGGCAGACAGGGTGGATCTGATCGCTATGCAGTGGTGGGGCTGAGGCTGGGTTACAGCTCCTTGGCAATGCATTCTGGATTCTGTGCCCTTTGGGGACTGTTTAAAGTTCACCGTCAGTTAGATAATAATGAGAATACAAAGCTATTGGCTGGGAGACAGTATTTTCTTATTAACAATAATAAAACGTTTTGATAACATTTACTTCATGGCAGGCACTGTGCCGTACTTTTTATAAGTTGTATTTCTCATGACAACTAACATTTTACTAAGGCTGGGAGAGACCAAATGTCTTGCATAGGAAGCAGGAAGTGTTAGACTACAGGACTTACAGCAGTTAGAACAAAATAAAAGAGAAAAGGACAAAAGGAGGAAAAGTATGTACTACTGACATTCAAGAATAGGAGAGGATTTTGAGGATTTTGGGCCAGGGATTTAGCTCAGTGGTTCTGTCCTTTGCCTTGCAAGCGCAAGGACCCGAGTTTGATGCCTGGTACAAAAAAAAAAGAAAAAGAATAGGAGAGGATTTTGTAAAGAATGTAGCAGAGAGTGCTCTACAAAGAGGGACAGAGTCACGAGGAAAGGAGACCTCTTCCTGTCCAATGCCACAAAGCGCAGCTGGAAACTACTCATTGGGTTTTGCAGTTCAGAGGCTGCTCTGGCCTTGGGAAGAACCTCTGGAGTGGCGGGATGGAAATGGGGTTGACGGAGCAGGTGGTGAGTTTGATGAGCTAGGCTGTAAGGGAACGTCGCAAGACGCTATGGGCTGCGTTTCTGTGGAGAAAGAGCCAGAAGGGAGAGAGCGGGGCTGGCGGCCAGGGGCAGAGTGCCCGGCCCTTCGGAGGACAGGATCCTGCAGCCCAGCAAGGAGCTGGCCTCAGGGGGAGGAGGGCGCCTCCCTTTGGGAACACAGAAGAGAAGAGGCCTCCGGGTTTAGGAAAGGCCAGGATGTCAGAGTGCAGATGACTGGGTGTGGAGGAAGTGGGTGTGCAGAGGCAGGAAGCTCTGGCCAGGGACCAGTGTGGCTGCACTGGCCATGCCCAGGTCCAGGGCGTGCCGATGGAGGGCCTGTGACGTCCTTAGAGCTAGAAAGTCAAGAACTCTGAAGTGGCCGGGCCGGCACAGGGCGTGGGTGGAAAGTGCCTGCCAGGTCCCACCTCAGACGGACCAGGGGAGACGCAGCTGCTCCGCCTCCCACACACACAGTCCGGGATTCTCAAAAGCACATCCCGGTCGTGACCCACAGCTGACCACACAGGTCTGGTCAAGTAGAAACCCGTGGCTTCCTCAAGGGAAGAGCAAACATTCAGACCGAGTTGCAGGAGCCTGCATGGTCAGTGTGGCCCTGGCAGCCACGTAGTGTGTTCGGTGGGCTTCCGTGAGGTGGATGGAACCATTCATTCACTTGTCTATTCAGCAAACATAAATTCAACTCCTTCTTCCTCCCAGGCACCTTGCCAGGCCATAGGATAGAAAATGAACCCCATGCGTCTCATGGAGTCACAACAAGTGCAAATACTGCAGTTGAGGCAGGGGGAAAGTGCGGTGGGATTGTGTGAGCCCAGACCAGGGCACCTAGGTTTGGGGGAGCCCACAGCAGAGGTGACCTGTGGACCTAAAGCAGGAGCCAAGCCCGTAAGTTATGGCGAGATCGGGGCTATTAATCAGGGCTCTGATGAAAACCCAACAGCTTTCCAAAGAGGCCCTGAGTCTAGGGAGGCCCAAATATCCCAGCCGATCTGCTCCGGGCATCAGAAGGAAGCTCCTAAACCTCCAGCACTGTCCACAGACGGGGCTGCTTTGTCAGTTGGTCAATTTGGCTTTCACCGTCTTTAACAACCAGGACCGAGAGGACAAAGGAGAGTCCATTAAAGAAAAGAGAAGCCCAAGAGCATAGTGGGCCTCACTGATCAGGCCCATAGTAAGGCCGATGGGCCTAGAGGGAACCAGGACAACCCAAAGGGAAACAGGAAAAGGCCAGGGCTTTAAAGGTGAACAATCAGGCCCCTGGGCCAAGGAACACCCTCGAGGCGGCCAAGTCCTGCCAAGCCCATGTGAATGGGGAGCCCAGGCACGGCAGCAGGGCCTGTTCTCATCCCCTAGGCCTGAGCTCCTCTGCCAACCCGTGAAGAATGCCTGGACTCAGGGACTGACAGTGCCCGAGGCACCTTGCACAAAGGCATCCCCATCCCTTGGAAAAGCCTTAGGTAACTGGACAACACAGGTACGAAAATTACTTTGCTTTTGGCTATGGGGCTGCTTACTCAAGTTTAACCTCTTCCAGGGCAAATTAACGCCCCATTCCTCAGAGTTCTGGGCCTTGAAGGAGGCAACTGGGGAGCTCTCTTCACCCCTTCTCTAAGTGGCCGGTTGGGAGATTTCCTTTTCTGAGCTACCTACACGGCAATAGCGGAATGCCCCACTCCAAGAGCCTCCCACTTGACAGCCAAGCAGTGTCCAGGGCCCAGGCCTCTGCCAGCCCACAGTGCCAGTGGGACTCACACGCCTCCATCTGACGGGGGACTGCCACCCTCTTCCAAATCCTCCTGGCTGCAAGGGAAGTCCACCGCTTCTCTCCTTGGCCCTGGTCTCTACTTCCTCGGTGAAAACTTGCTATACCACACTCTACCCGTTTCCCGAAGGGGAGATATACCTTCCCTGCCGTCCAGTCCCTCAACAGGTCTAGCTTCCCCGCTTCTGGATCTATCTCCACTCCGGATTCCTTCCTAGAACAATCCCTCTCCCAGGCCAGGCTTGAGAGGGCCTTCAAAGGGCCCTGGCCGACCCTCCCCGCGGCATCTGGAGTCTGGTGGACTGAGGACCCTGTCCTTGAACATGTGTGGCTGGGCTGCGAAATCCCAAGGCCTCTCTGGCCAGTGGCATTCAGGTGGCTCATGCCTCCATTCCAGATTTGTCCCTGGTGCCCTGGCAGTCACGGGAGGAACTGGTCAAGACCATAAACACTCAGCGAGAAAGCTTGCACTCCCTGGCTGGGGAGTTTTACAGAACCGGCAGGCGCTGGGCCTCCTTGCAGCTGAAATAGGGGAAACTTGCAGGATGTTCACTGGGACCTTGATTTTACATAATAACTCTTAAAAGGGAGAAGCCAGTCTCACCAAACTAAAACAGCTAAGTGAGGTCTGTGACAGTATCGACAGTAACCCCAGTGAGATACCTGGCTGGCTTCTCCTCTCAGGCCCCTCAGGGGCTGGGTCCAGAGCCCTGTAGGACCTCTCAGGCCGGGGCTGGCCCTGAGGATCCTTCGAGGTTTCTGGCCCACATACACTTCACTCCAGTTCCCTTCTCCTGACTCCAGGCTCCCTGACCTGTGCTTGCTCTCCAACAATGCCAGTGACTCCCCATTCATGAAGACTTTTCATCTCCTTTGGATGTGGCTGGACAACAATTCTCCAAAAAAGGAAAAAGCTCCTCACCCTTAGACTAAAATATAAGAGACCTTGGGCCACCTAGGCAGGGCCTCCAGCCCGGGTCAACGGGAAGTAACTACAGAAGACAACAGGAAGTAACTACAGAAGGCAGATCCTCCTCCCTCAGCATCCCTAGGAGATTTCAGGGAGCAGGTCCCTTGGGGTGATGAAGCAGGACAGTAGGGTGAACGCACTCCCGGGCAGGAACACTCCTACCACAATGACACCATCATCCCGTACACACAACCCAGCAGAAAAGTGCTACTTTGGATCAGTCAGCAACTTGCTACTTCCAACCTTCCGTTTGAATCTTTCCTCCCCCGGTTTCTAACAGAGGAAGGAGAAAGAATGAATGAGTTACCCGAAGGTGCAGCTGTGTCTGGGTGCTCAGGCCCCGCCTCTGCCCTTTCCCCTCCTCCTGCTCAGAGGCTGCAAAAAACTGCTGAGCTCACCTGCGACTGATGGCCCTGGCTGCTCTGCAGGAAAGGGCAGAGGTGAGCCCTCTCAGCAGAGCAGACCTCGGTGGTGACCTCGGTCGCGGCCCCGTCACCGTGGCCTGGCTGCTCCTCAGCGCCACCTTCTGGCCAATGGCAAAACGGTGACTACAGAAAACCCCTCCGTTCTTGTGCTGGCCACCGGATGGAGGTGGCCGCAAAGCCCTTCTTGGCCCTGTCGTACCCCGAGTGCAGGTGACGGGGATGAGCAGTCACTGCTGGGGGGTGCCTCCAACCCCTACCCCAAAAGGGCTGGGAGTTGTTTCAGGTGACCTCAGGACATAGCCGCCTTGTGTTCATTTCTGAGCACCCCACTCTGCAGATAAGGAGAGTGGACAATCTTTTAGTGCTTACTGTGCTCCAGGCGCTTATGTTCCCCAGCCTGGCATCAAACTCCTGGACTCCAGGGATCCTCCTGCCTCAGCCTCCTGAGTAGCTAGAACTGCAAGTGCACACCACCTCAGCCGACTGTGCTAAGCATTTTATATGTACACATTATCTTCTTTGCTCATCACAGCATCCCTGGGAAGTATTATCTTTATATCACAAATGAAAAAACTTGAGGCTCAGAGAGATTAAATTACTCACCCATAAACATTTAGCTAATCAAGAGGCAGACCACCGTGCAGCGATCCCAGCACTCAGGAGGCTGAGGCAGGAGGATCGCTGTGAGTTCAAGCCCAGGCTGTCTGGGTTGGACAATGAGGCAGCCCCACCTGCCTCTGCTCCAGGAGAGTCAGATCCTGAGTCCATGGTCTTCCACTCTAGCACACGTCATAGCGGTCGGTAAGCAAGGCCAGGGCTTCGGCGGGGAGGGGAGTGAGGACCAGCTAAGGGAAACCGCTATGTGTTAAGTGGTAATAATAATGACCCCACATCAACTGGTGGTTGTGAGACTTAAGGAAATGTTTGTAAGTGCTTTAAAAATTTTAAAACTCATGGGCCTGGGGATTTAGCTCAGTGGTTCTGGTGCCTGCCTCGCAAGCGCAAGGTCCCAAGTTCAATCCTCGGTACCCACCCCCCCAAAAAAACAACTCAGCTACTAATAGAAATGGCTATTGTTCTTAATAGTTGCTTCTCTCTCTCTCTCTCTCTCTCTCTCTCTCTCTCTCTCTGTCTTTTTTTCCTTGCAGTACTGAAAAATGAACCAGGACCTTTACACTGAGCTACATCCCGTTATTTATTTATTTTGGTTCAAGGTCTTGCTACGTAGTTTGAACTCACTATGTAGCCCAGGTTGGCCTTGAACTTGGAGCTATCTTCCTGCCTCAGCCTCCCAAGTGCTGAGACTACAGAAGTGTACCACCACGCCTGGCCCTATATTTTTAATTTTGAGACAGGGTCTTGCTAAGTTGCTAAACTGGCTTCGGTGGAACTTGTGACCCCACTGCTTCAACCTCCCAGAGCCCATGATAACAGCATGTGCTGCTTAAAATTTACCATTTTTTTTTCTTTTGGTACTGGGGATCAAACTCAGGACCTCGAGTTTGCCAGGCAGGTGCTGTGCCACTGAGCTACATCCCTGGCCCCAAAATGTACCATTTTTAAGTGAACTATTCAGCGATATTAGGTACCTCTACAGTTGGGCATGGTGGTACAGGAGACAGGAGGATCACAAGTTCTAGCCAAGCCGAGCAATTTACTAACACCTGTCTCAAAAGGTATAAAAGGGGGCTGGGGATTTAGCTCAGCGCAAAGGCTGTGTTCCATCCCCAGTACTGAAGAAAAAAAATGTATTCACAGTGTCATACAACCATCAAGCGTTCCAGAAGGTTTTATCTTCCCAAATGGAAACAGTCATTTTTTAATAACCTAGATACTTTTATTCCATTATATTTCATAATTTTATATATCAAAAAGTCAACAAATATAACCTATTCACATTGTCATTTGCCCCTTTATGCAATCTGACCCAATGTACGTGGTTTTCCTCCTATATTAAAGGCTTCTTTTTCTTTTTATGAATGGATATTTAGGCATTTCACATACTTTGTCACACCATGTCCAAATATCTCCAATTCTATTCTTTACCTATAGTAAATTTCACAATTGTTATAAATGGCAGATTTATCTTTATAAACCCTGTAAATGTATTCATTAGTATAGTTAGCATATTATCTGATTCTTAGAATACAGAGCGGAAGGGTGCTCTTCCTTCATACTAGAAAATCAACTACTTATCATACCTTATGTTGAAATGTAGATGCTGAAGAAATGCAAAATTTTAATCAAAATCCACTTTCAGTTTGTTAAATTTTTGGGGGGAGAACCACTGAGAGATACAGTGACCTCATGATCAAATCACAAATCTCTTCAGATTTAACTTTTATAAAGACACTTTTGATTATGTTGATCCAAGTAATGCAGTGGTGGCAGTTTGGGTAAAGGCAAAATTTTACTTTTAATTTCCCAAAATGCTGTCTCACTAGATTTGGGAGGGCTTGGGAATACCCAAGAATTGTCTTCCAGGGAATTTCTGCTGTGAGAGTTGTGTTCCTGAAAGGCTGTACCATTATTAGGAATCAATCTTTCATTATCTGTCTATGATTGGAGAATTGCTTTCTCTGACAAAACCTTTATATCCCCTGATAAAGGGGAAGATATAGTATGACAAAGAGGGTTGCCATTTGGTGAAGGTGGGCCATGTCTTTTGCATGTGGCAGTGAAATTTGTCAAGTGCAATTTTGTGCGGTCTTTCCCAAGGTCTTCAGTGCATCCAACTGGAGTGCAAGCTTTTTGATTGCAGTTGAGATTTTCAGTTTTCTTAGTAGTTCAGCTTGTATTTGAGTCACCAGATGTGAAGTGGACATTTCTCTTTTCAGTTCCCAGTATGCATGTTGCATATTATCACTTGAAATGCTTAGTCCTTGGAGATCGCTACTCTTCAGACTGTCTTCCTGAGATGAATCCATTTGCTTGGCTTTTTGTAGCTCTATTTTGAGATCATTACATTCTTTTTTCATCAGTTCCAGCGCTTGTTCCAAACCATGGATCTTCAGGTCACAGCTCAACCTTTCCACCTCCCAGTTTGATGGAGGTGGATTTAAATTCCTCATCACCTGCTCAGTTTCCACCTCTGTTCTCAGCTGGAGGAGTTCTACTTCTTTAGACTATAGCTGCTCATTCAATATTTTCAAAGATTCAGAGCTGTCTTTATTCATTTTATCCAATTTGCTCTTCAAATTATCCCTATCAATGCAAACCTCTGATCTGCATATAGGCCTTATTTACTTGTTCTCCTCCCACAGAACTTGCCTCTTCATCTAATCGAGCTCCTACAAGCTTTTCTTTCAAAACCCTTATTCTTTTCTTTAGGAAAGAATTCTCTTTCTCTGAATCATTAAGTCATTTTTTGATGTCTTCATAAGCAGTGACGGGCAAAATGTGAAGCAACAGACTCATCTGAATGTATTGAAACTGGGGTTACTCGCTGTATCTCTTCCATGAGCTTTTTCAGGATTCAGAATGCAGACATCATCCTCTACCAGTGCATCCATGACAGCGGGCGCCAGGGGTCACCACGGGCTTCCGGTTTCCTCCAGGACACAGTAGCGGCTCCGGGTACTCCGCGGAGAGTCCCGTTTCTTCTGCCTCGGCCGACCCCGGGCGTGGCGCGGCCAGGCCCTCCACTGCGACTTCGAAGTTCTGTGAGGAGGGGCGAGCCGCGGGCTGTCGTTTTTAAAAATAATTAATATATCGATCCTTCGGTTCATGAGCGTGATGATTGGGTGTTCATGTTGTATGCGTGAGATGTGCCTCCCTCAGTCGGCACATTACCCATCTGATCTGAATTAAAAAATAATTAATATAAGTATTATTACGCAGATCTTGTTTTTGTTTGGTTTGGGGGTTTTTTTGGTACCGGGGATCAAACTCGGGACCTTGCGCTTGCGAGGCAGGCGGCGGAACCACTGAGCTAAATCCCCCACCCCTGTTTTGTTGAGGCAGGGTCTCGCTGTGTAGTCGAGGCTGGCCTCAAATTCGCGACGACCCTCCTGCCTCAGCCTTCCAAGTGCTGGGATTACAAGCATACACCACCACACTTGGCATTACGAAAATCTTTAAAAGCTCCTATCTCCTTAGCAAAAGGTAGTAGGTTGTAGTGGAGGGCGCAGGCTGGGAATTGTGGCCCTGGGGTCAAACCCGGATTCTCCTGTACTCCTTGGACTTGAGTAATTCACTTACAGTCAACATCCGTTCTTTCAGGGGGCGACACTAACGTAAAGCATCACACAGGGTTATGGCCGGTATTCGACAAGATCATGGGAGCCTCCAGAGTGGTCACAAAGTGGATTGGCAGATAAGTTTGTGTTGGTGGCTTCTGAACGTCTAGGGCAACTCTTGGGGCAAAACAAGACACCTCCCCCCCACCCCCACCCCCACCCCCGCCAGCGCTGAGCCGCGCGAACCAGCACCCAGCTGTTGGGCCACACCGCCCCCTGGTGGTCACCACGAAGCCTGCAGCGTCGCTGCCCGCGGCCTTCGGAGCTGGAAGCCGCCTCCAGCCTCCCTGGCTGCAGACCGAGGTTTCTACCTGTGCTCTTGCCTGTGCTGTTGCACCTCCCAACTGGTGGCTCCTGTGTTATTTTTATTTTTTATTTATTTAGGTACCGGGGATCGAACTCAGGACCTTGCGCTTGCGAGGCTAGTGCGGTGCCACTGAGCTAAATCCCCGGCCCCATTTATTTTTAATTTTGAAACAGGGTCCTGCCAATTTGCCCAGGCTGGGCTTGATTCTCCTCCCTGAGCCTGGAAAGTAGCGGGGACCCGGCACCCCTTTCTTCACCTCTCGAACCCACAGCCGCTCCTGGATTATCCATCTGCTGGTGTGACTTCTCTCCCAACCACGGTTCCTGGAAACCATTCCTAGTTTGACGAAAAACCTTAGCATGTCCCAGAGCCTGCTCTGTACAGCCCTTAAGGCCACACTGTGTCGAGTCCCTGAGTTGAGCCGAGCAGCACACAATGCTGCGTATGTTCGTGCACTTGCCCTCGGCCCCCATAATGCATCCAGTGCTACCCTGCAGCAAGCTAGATACTGTCTCAGGTTACAGCTGGCAAAACTGGGCTCAGAGAACAGACATGTGGATAGATGGAACAGAAGAGTGGACCCAGAAACAACCCCAAGCACAGTCAGCTCCCGGAACTGTGACACTGGGGTCAAAACATACGCTGGAGGAAAGATCGCCTCTTTAACAAGTGGGGCCTATTCACATGCAAAAGGCTGGTCTGGAGCCATGTATCTCTCCGTGTGCTAAGCTAAAATCAAAATGATCAAAAATGTAAATGTTAAAACAGCAACAACCTTCTCAGAGAGAGAGAGGGAGAGAGGGAGAGAGAGAGAGAGAGAGAGAGAGGGAGAGAGAGAGAGCCTGGCGTGGTGCACACACTTGTAATCCCATCACTCGGGAGGCTGAGGCAGGAGGATCACTGCGAGTTTGAGGCCAGCCTGGACTACATAGTGAGAGCCTGTCTCAAAAAAAACCCCAACAAAAAACAGAAACAACCTGCAGGAAGATAAAATAGGTAAAACTCTTGAAGACATAGGTGTAGACAAGGACTTCATATGAACAGAACCTTCAGTTGCGCAAGAAGTAATACCAAGAAGCAACAAATGGGATCACATCAAATTTAAAGGCTTCTGCACGACAAAGGAATAATTAACAATGAAAGACAACCTACAAAGCAAGAAAATTTTTTTTCAGCTATTCCTCAGACAGAGGACTAATACCTAGGGTATACAAAGAATTAAAAACATTCAACCACCCAAAATAAAAGGTCCATTCAAAAGATGAGCAACCAAAATAAATAGACTTCTCAGAAGTACAAATGCCCTAAAACTACATGAAGAAATGTTCAACACTGCTATTTCAGCAATGGAAATTAAAGTGACACTGAGATTCCATATTACTCCAGAAAGAATGGCTATCATCAAGAAATCAAATAATGCCAGGCATGGTGCCACACACCTGTAATCCCAACACTTGGGAGGCTGAGGCAGGAGGATTGCTGTGAGTTCAAGGCCAGCCTGGACTACATACTGAGTTCAAAACTTACCTGAACTATATAGCAAGATTCTGTCTCATAAAACAAGACAAAAAAGGAAAGAAAAAAGAAATAATAACAAATGATGGCAAGGCTAGGGAGTAAAGGAATCCTTTTACTGCTGGTGGGAATGTGAATTAGTATGGCTATTACGGAAATTAGTAAGGAGTTTCCTCAATAAACTGAAACTAGAAATTCCATTTGGCCCAGCTCTTCTTCTAGGTCTCTTCCCAAAAGAGTTAAAGAGATCATACTCATGTTTATAGCAGCACAATTCATAGTAACAGTGAACCCTCTAGTTACAACTGATCTGACATATGAACAACTTGGGCTAATTAGGTTAATGGAAGCTTCATCTGCCTCTTGTTATCTATAGCATGTACCCAGGTAAGCACCCAGATCTCAGCTGTATTGACTCAGTTACATCCAGTCCTCGGAACGGATTGAGTTTGTAAGTCAAGGGTCCACTAAAGCTAAACCTTCGAAACAACTTATATGTCCATCAACAGATGAATGGATAAAAAATGTAGAAATTATACACAATGGAGTACTACTCTGCCATAAAGAAGGAAAAATTTGAGGCTTTTGTAGGAAAATGGATGCATCTTGAGACCATAATGTTAAGTGAAATAAATCAGACACATGAGCTTAAATATCACACAGCTTTGCCATGCATTGTGGTGCACGCCTGTAATTCTAGCACTTGGGAGGCTGAAGCAGGAGGACTGTCTAGTCTGAGTTCAAGGTCAGCCTGTCTCAACCCGTGTTCCTGGGGGGGTATATATATATTGAGAGAGAGAGAGACAGAGAGAGACAGAGACAGAGAGACAGAGAGAGACAGAGACAGAGAGACAGGCCACTGCCAAAAACACGTATCCACACTTCAGGAAAAGAAAAACTTGTATAAAATTTGAATACTAAGTTTATTGAAACATCATGGGATTAATACAAGTTACCTTTGGCCTCTACAATGACCAGAGCTGCTCAGAGCGGTGGCCGTGAGCTTCCAGATGTTTATTAGTGGGGCGAGCTGCTGCTTGGGTGGCCTTGGTCACCGGGATTGCTGCATGTGCACTTTCAGGTTCTTCTCTCAGGGCCGGCGGAGCAGTGGGTTTTCTGTGATTCGTGGCACCCTCTAGGACCCCCCACAGGAGGGTAGCACCATCTGCTGAAAAAACCTACCGTTTTTCTTTCCTGAAATGTGTATGCATTTTTGGTGGGCTCTGTAGATGGCACGAGGCTCCTCTCGTATGAGCAAAATAGTAGAGAATCGGTAATAAGGAGCTAGACCTTTTGCAAAAGGGAAGCAAACCCAGGATACAGGGAAAGGGTGGGAGGATGTGTCAGGTACATGTACCAGCTGCCCACAGGAGTGTGACTGTTACGCACTGTGAACACTTACTGACAGAAAGGATCGCAGGACCTGGAGGTATGGGACTTTTCTCCGAACGCATTCTATTCTATTGTTTGGGCGTGTGGGGGTGGGGAAGTGGGTGGGTTTTGTTTCTGGGGTTTTTTTTTCTGGGAATTGAACCTAGGGCCTTGGACAGGCTAGGCAAGAGCTCTACCAAGGAGCTATATCCTTGCCCTATTCTGTTGGCTTATGTGTCCATCCCTCTACTAGCACCACATGGGCTAGGTGGAGTGTGTGTGTGTAAAAGAGAGAGGGAGAAAGAGAAAGAAAAGGAGAGAGAAAGGGAGAGATCTTTTATTTTTTAAGCAAAACATTTATTGGTACATTTTAGATAATACATGATAACATTCATCATAGGGAATTTGTACCTGTATATCTTGCTGCTTCTTTTCCCTCTTCCACTCCTTATTTACAAAAGCTTCGTTTCCACTTTTTCCTTCTATTTTCTTTTTTTTGGTCCCTTTCCATGCTCCCTCCCCCTTCCCTAGCTCCCCTTCCCATTTGAACATTTTCTTCCCATTTCCCAATATCTAGTATACATTTTGGACTTTTGGTTTCTCACACCAGAGAAACAATGCGGCATTTAAACACATGTGTCCGATTTATCTCACCTAAAAGTATGGTCTCAGGGTCCATCCATTTAGTTATAAATGTCTGAAGCTCATCCTTCTTTATGGCAGAGTAGTACTCCATTTTATTAAAAAAACACATCTTCTTTATCCATTTGTCAGTTGATGGGCATTTGGGCTGTTTCCAAGATTTAGCTATTACAAACTGTGCTGCTATAAACATGGGTGTGCATATATCACTGTGGTATGATGCTTTTTTTTTTTTGGTACTGGGGATCGAACTCGGGTTTTTGCGCTTGCACAGCAGGCAGCGAAACCACTGAGCTACATCCCCGGGCCATCTTTCCATTTTTCGGTATCCTCTTCGACCTCCTTTTTCAGAGTACTGTAGATTTCAATGTAGAGGTCTTTTATCTTCCTTGTTAGATTCCTAGGCGTTTCATTGTTTTGGGATGCTAATGTGAAAGGTGTGATTTCTCTAATTTCTCTCTCTGTGAGTTTGTTATTCGTGTACAGGAAGGCTATTGACTTTTGAGTGTTGACTTTGTATCCAGCTGTGTGACTGAATTTGGTCAGCAAATCTAGAAGTCTTTTGGAGCTTTTGGGGTCTTCTATGTAGAGTATCATGTCATCTGCAAATAATGCTAATTTAACTTCTTCCTTTCCTATCCTTATTCCTTTTATTTCTTTCTCTTGTCTCATTGCTCTGGCTAATGTTTCCAGAACTATACTGAACAGAAGTGGTGACAGTGGAATGAATCCTTGTCTTGTTCCTGATTTTAAAGTGAAAGCTTTCAGTTTTTGTCCACTTAGTATGAGGTTGGCTGTTGGTTTGTCATAGATGGCTTTTATCAGATTGAGATAGAGACCATCAATTCCAATTTTCTGTAGGGTTTTTATCATGAATGGGTGTTGGATTTTGTGAAATGCTTTTTCTGCATCTATTGAGAGGATCATATGGTTTTTAAAATAAATTTTATTTTATTTTATCCCACCCCCCACCCCCAGCAATCATGGTTTTTGTCCTTGGCTCTTTAATATAGTGTATCAGATTTGTTGATTTGTGTATGTTGAACCATCCCTGCATCCCTGGGATGAATTCAACTTGGTCATGACTATCATGACCTCCTTGCTCATGGTGTATAACCTTCTTGATGATTTGCTGCATTCTGTTTGCTGGTATCTTATTGAGGATTTTTGCGTCTATGTTCATTGGGGAGATTGTCCTGTAATTCTCTTTGTTGGCTGAATCCTTCTCTGGTTTTGGAATCAGGGTGATGCTTGCTTCCAGGAATGAAGTTGGGAGTATTGCTTCCCTTTCAATTTCATTAAACAGTTTGAGAAGTAGCAGCATTAGGTCTTCTCTAAATTTCTTACAGAATTCAGCAGTGAATTCATCAGGGTCTAGGCTTTTCTGTGTTGGTAGGTGGCTTAGTTACTTTTCTCTCCTTGCTGAGACAAAATACCCGAAACTCCAAGTTAAAGGAGGGAAGGTTTATTAAGCTTACACTTTGTGGAGGTTTCAGTCCATAGTTGGCTGCCTCCAAGGCAGGGGGCACATGGCAGAGGGACAGCAGCTCATGGCAGCAGAGGGCAGCAAAAGCAACAAGGGAGGGCTGGGGATTTAGCTCAGTGGCACTGCGCCTTCCTCGCAAGTGCAAGGTCCTGAGTTCGATCCCTGGTACCAAAAAAAAAGCAACAGGGGACAAGCACAGCTCTCTCTATCCCTTATATCTTATGCAGACAACTTAGGGCGGGCAGCACTCATGCACTTTATCTTAGTGCCCTTGAGGCTAGCATTGCACCATGAATTAACTGTAGCATCAAACAGTCTAGATTCAGCTACCTCAAAAAAAAAAAAAAAAGAAAAGAAAAGAAAAGAAAAAAACCCTACCTATCTATGACTGTATGAAGCTTTGGGGTAACATCTAAACACAGGCCATAACATTCTGCCCCTGGCCCTTCAAAGACTCATGCTCATCTCTTTACACAAAACACATTCAGTCCGTCTCCGAGAGCTGCCAAAGTCCTAATGGTTTCAGCATTGCTGAAAAGTCCAAGTCCAGAGTCTCCTCTGAGATTTAAGGCAAACTCTTAGCTGTGAGCCCCCATGCAAATGAAAAGGAAGTTAAATACTTCCAACATACAGTGGCACAAGATAGACATTTCCATTCCAAAAGGTACAAACAGGGGGATACAAAGGAATGGGACCAAAGCAAGTCCAAAATGCAGCAAGGCAAACATTAAGTCCCACAGTTCCACTTCCTGGCAATCTGTGGCAAGCTGTGAACTCTGAAGGGCTTGGGTGGCTCCACCCCTGCAGCACTTCTGGTGGTTGCAGCTCCCATGGCTTCTCTCTTGGGCTGGCTCTGCTTCCTCCTTGCAGTTTTCCTCAGGTGATCCATGTTCCTGGCTTCTCCAACCTTCTGGGGTCTCCAGTGCACCTTTGGCTTCACACTCACAGCTTCACACACTCCACCCTCCCAGGGTCACCCTGCCTGGCCTCCCAGGCCTTCTTCTGAAGTCTGGGTGGAAGCCTTCCTGACCCCACAACTCTTGCATTCTGCATGCACCCAAAACCAGCACCACGTGGATGACACCAAGGTCTGCTGCCAGCTGGAGCAGTAGCCAGGCTTCCCTCTCTCTTGGCTGTAGGGGGTGGAGTGTGATCACTGAGCACTCTGAACCCAATTCTGGGGAACAAATTCTCTATGCTGCCATTCTGGAAGATGGGGCCCTGGAACTCTCTTCTCAAAGCAAAGTCTTTCACTTTTGCAATTTTGAGGCTGCAAAGGGTGGAGCCCTTCTGCTTCTTGTGATGCCCTCAGGCCATCTTTTCTATTCTCCCGTCCTTTCTCAGCAATCAAGATCACCTCAGCTCTGTCTTTGCAGTCCACAGCTTTACTGGAGCTTCCTTTATGGCCAAACTCACAGCATTTTAAATCATTCTGCTGGGCTCTTTGCTCTTGATTCTCAACATAGATCTGGCTAAAGCTCCCAATAGTAGCCATGCCACTGCTTCAACATTAGACTGCCTTGAAACTTCTTCTACAAGATTAATTAGTCTGTCACCTTTAATCTCAGTTTCAGGCAAAGTCTCTGGACATGAGCAAAATGCAGACAAACTTTCAGCCAAACCTTAACACACATCATCTAGTGTCCAACAGCCAATGCAGTCCTTTTTCCGGAAGAAACCTCCCGAGGCTGGTCTTTACCAGCTTTCTGGTCTTCTGAGCTCTGACCAGAATCTCTTGTACAGAACAGCCTAAGCCATTCCAGCTCTACTTCTTCAGCTAGCATCTCTGAATCTTTCCTATTTCCCTTTGCACAAGCCAGTTCCAATTGCTCTTGAGCCACATGGTCAGGTAATATCACAGCAATGACCCCACTCCTGGTACCAAATTTCTGTGTCTTAGTTACTTTTCTCTCCTTGGTGAGACAAAATATCCAACACCTAAAGTTAAAGGGGAAAGGAGCTATTTAGCTCACAGTTTACAGAAATTTCAGTCCATAATCAGCTGGCTCCAAGGCAGGGTGGCACATGGCAGAGGGGCAACAGTCCATGGTGACTGAAGGTAGAAATGCAACAATGGACCTTAACAGCATCTTTCTGCCCCTTTATCTTATCCAGACTATTGGGATTACGGCGGTGCCAAACCAATCAGTGGACAGGTTTAGTAAGCACACACCCTTAATCCCAGTGTCACACACTCTAGATTCAGCCACCTCTGAAGAAGCCCCATGACTGCACGAGGCTTTGAGGGGGACATCTAGACACAAGCCGTAACAGTAGGCTTTTAATTATATCTTCAATTTCATTGACTGATACTGGTTCATTTAGAGTTCTTATATCTTCTTGGTTCAGCTTTAGTAATTCATATATATCCAGGAATCTGTCTATTTCTTCTGTGTTTTCCATCTTATTAGAATACAGTTTCTCAAAGTAGGTATTGATGATCCTGCAGATTCCTAATTGCATGGATTTGAGTCTTTTCTTTCCTTTTTTTTTATAAGGATGGCTAAGGGTTTGTCAATTTTATTTAATCTTTCAAAGAACCAACTCTTCGATTCATTGATTTTTTGTATTGTTTTCTTAGTCTCCATTCCATTAATTTCTGCTCTGATCTTTATAATTTCCTCCCTTGTACAAGGTTTGGGGTTGATTTACTCTTTATCTAAAAGCTTGAGGTTCAATGTTAGGTTTTTTATTTGAACTCATTTTCCTGATATGGGAATTCACCACTATAACTTTCCCTTGTAGGACTGCTTCCATTGTGTCCCATAAGTTCTGCTATGTTGTATTGGCATTATCATGTAATCGTAGAAACTGTCTAATTTCCTCTTTAATTTCATCTGTTACCCACTGGTTGTTCATGAGGGTGTTACTTAATTTTCATGTGTTTATGAAATTTGTTGTGTTTTTGTTTTTGTTTTGAGGCAAGATGTCTCTATGTAGTTCAGGCTGATCTTAAACTATGTAGCCCACGATGGCCTTGAACTCATGGTAATCCTCCTGCCTCAGCCTCCTGAGTGCTGGGATTACTACACCCAGCCACTTACAAAGTTCTTGTGGTTTCTTTTGCCATTGGTTTCTAATTTCATTGCACTATGATCTGATAATATGCATGGGATAGTTTCAATTCTTTTGCATTTACTTAAACATGTTCTATGAGCTAGTATGTGGTATATTTTGGAGAAAGTACCATGTACAGCTGAGAAAACTGCGTATTCTGATGTTGTGGGGTGGAACACTCTATAGACATCTACTAAGTCCATTTGTTGAAAACTTGGTTCAGTACTGATATTTCTTTGTTGATTTT
Organism: Heterocephalus glaber; assembly: GCF_000247695.1. Next base: position 2,507,189 of record NW_004624831.1, read on the forward strand.
TTGTCTAGTTGATCTGTCTATTTGTAATAGTGGAGTACTGAGGTCCCCCATTACAATTATTAATGTTTATTTGATTTTTCACATCCATTAATATTTGTTTTATTAAAAAATATTTGTTTTATATAGTTGGGTGCACTCATATTTGGTGCATATATATTTATGACTGTCCTCTCTTCCTCTTGGATTGTTCCCTTTACAGGGATGTAGCAACTTTCTTTGTCTCTCTTTATCAGTTTTGACTTGAAATCCACTTTGTCTGCAAATAGAATAGCTACCTACGGGATCCTGTTGTATGGAACAGTCCTTTGACTTTCAGTCTATGAATCAATCTTTCTTTCTTTCTTTCTTCTTTTTTTGTTTTTGGTACCAGGGATCGAACTCGGGACCTTGCATTTGCAAGGCAGACAGCAGAGCCACTAAACTAAATCCCCGGCCCTGAATTTCTTTTTTTAATCAAATGTTTCTTTTTTAAAAATTTATATAGTTTACTTCTTTAATTGGTACATTTTAGGTATACAATTCGTTTACATTTATCATTGGGTGTTTGTACCTATACGTGATATATCTTGGTTCTTATTTTGTTTTCCCCATTTCAAATGTTTCTTGTATGTAGCATATTGTTGGATCTTGCTTCTTGATCCATTCTGCCAGTCTGTTTCTTTTGATTGGTGATCTGAGACCATTTACATTGATGGTTATACCTGATATGTATTGACTTATCCTTTTCATGTTATTTTCCTGTTGTTGGTCCTCCCTCTCCCATTTAATTTCTTCCCTTGCCTGGTGTATTCACTCTGTTGAGGTTCATGGAGTTGTAGTCCTTGTTATCTCTTTTTAGAATGTCCTTCAGCACATGTTGGAGAGCTGGTTTTGTGGTCATGAATTTCTTCAGGTGTTCTTTGTCACGTAAGTATCTTGTTTCTCCATCAAAAAAATTTTTCTGAGGGCCAAGGATTTAGCTCAGTGGTTCTGGCACCTGCCTCACAAGCTCAAGGCCCTGAGTTCGATCCTGGGTACCAAAAAAAATTTTTTTTTTCTGAGACATGGTCTCTCACTATGTATAGTTCAGGCTGGCTTTGAACTCACTATGTAGCCCAGCTGGGCTCAAACTCATGACAATCCCCCTGCCTCTGCCTCTTGAGTGCTAGGATTACAAGCATGTGCCACCCATGCCTGGCTATTCTCCATCAATTTTTTTTTTTTTTTTTTTTTTTAGCGGTACTGAGGATCAAACTCATGACCTTACATTTTCTTTTTTGGTTGTTTTTTTTTGGTACTGGGGATCAAACTCGGGTCCTAGTGCTTGCGCAGCAGGCGACGAAACCACTGAGCTAAATGCCCGGCCCATGACCTTACTTTTTCAAGGCAGATGTGGCACCACTGAGCTAAATCCCTGGCCCTCTCCTTCATTTTTGTTTTTTTTGTTTTTTGTTTTTTGTTTTTTGGCACCAGGGATCAAACTCAGGTCCTTGCGCTTTCAAGGCAGGTGGCGGAACCACTGAGCTAGATCCCCGGCCCCCTCTCCATCAATTTTGAAAGAGTTTTGTGGGGTACAGCAATCTGGGTCGGAGGTTGTTCTCTTTTAGGACTTGAAATACTTCACTCCAAGCTCTCCTTGACATGAAGGTTTGTATTTAGAAGTCTACTACGAGTCTGATAAGCTTGCCTTTATAGGCAATTTGTTTCTTTTCTCCAACAGCTTTTAATATTCTGTTCTTGGTTGAATTTCTGGAATCTTGACTATTATATGCCTTGGTGTAGATTTTCTTTTGATCATGGTTAATTTAAGTTCTATAAGCCTCCCTTATCTGTATGTCAAATTCTTCTTCCCTGCTGAAGTTTTTTCCCATTACTTCTTTTTTTATGTCATTTGTGCTATCTCCTGCTTTTTCATTGACTCTGATCAGTCTTATGTTATTCTCCTTTGCATCATGTAGCAGCTGCTGCATTGATTTTTCATGGTCCCTTGCTATTTTTTGTTTGTTTTTTGGTTTTGGTACTGGAGATTGAACTCAGGACCTTGCGCTTGCTAGGCAGGCGGCGGAACCACTGAGCTAAATCCCCGGTGCAAGAGATCTTTCTTTTCATGATCGCTGACTACAATCCTGTCTTCTGTATCTGATATTCTGTCCTCACAGTGGTTCATTCTGCTGAGAATACTTTCAATGGAGTTTTTAATCTCCTGGATATTTGTCTGAATTTGTTTCATGGATTCCATTTCTTTCCTATGTTGGGTGTTCATGGTTTCCATCATTTTCCTAAGCTCTTCTATTTTTTTTTTTTATCTGTATCTGCTTAACAGTCACTAATCACATCTTTCATCACTGTCAACATCTCTGTAGTTACCTGAGAAACTATTTCTGATTTGATTTTTTTCTAGAGGCTCATTCATTTGCTTTGTTACCACTTCAGAGGGTCCAGGTCGGTGGGTTTCAAATTGTTCCACCTCATCGTCCTCTGGGTTTGCCTTTGGGGAGGCTGGAAGTCTGGGGTTGCATCTTGCTTAAGTGTCCTCTCATTTTCTTTCTTTCTTTTTTGTTTTTAGTTTAATTCCTGGGTTGATGCTTGTAGATAGCATATGACAAGTAGATTTACTGCTAATATTTAGAACCCTTAGGAAATGACTACTTCTCAGAGATGTCTTCCAGGTGTAACTGGCTTTTGGGTTTTGAGTCTGTTGCAAGATCCTCCCTCTTCAATTTATAGGGGATGAGAAGTTGCTGCTTATTTGGCCTAGCCCCTGCTTCTTTGGCAGCGGCCTATAGTATTGTTTATGACCCTTAGGCAATCTCAGTCTTGGTGTACCAGGAAGAGCAACTGATTAGAACAATTATGTCACCTTGGCTAACACAGTACAGTCAGCAATAACAATAGCATCAAACACAGCCTAGAAAACAACAAACTGTGGTAACTATTGATTTGCCACCAGGAACCGTATGAACTAGATTTGTGGTTATATAACAAAATCTAAAACAAACCAGAAGATTGTATACAGTAAATGTGCCCTCAGTATGGTGATTTTACCCTCAAAGGAGAAAATTTAAAAGGGGTTGGGGGGAAAATGGAGAAATAGAAGAAGAGGAAGAGATTTGAAGCAAGGCTGGAGGCCTAAGAAAGATTATGTGAATTTTGGGAAACTGGTGAAGACAGGAGAGAAAGAGAGAAGGAAGAAATAAAAATAGGAACAGAACAGAACAACAACAAAAAATTAGAAACAATGTTCATACTTATATGAAAACAAGAACAAACACTCAAGAAAAAAGAAAAGCAAAGAAAACAAGACAAAAACAAGAAAAGGAAAAAAGAAAAAGAAATGTCTGCTTCAAAGTGTGTTTCTGCTGTCACTGGTAGAGTGGGCAGAGTCCAGATCCGTGTTGATTATTCCCAGCAAGCCAGCTGTAGATTCACATTGGGGTAGTGGATAATCCTAGCAAGCCTAAACCTTTAATTCTGTGGCTCAGGTTGCTTTTTTTCTTTTCTTTACAGTACCAGGAATCAAACTCATGACTTTGCACTTGCCAGGCAGACATGGTGGCACTGTGCTGCATCCCTGGCCCATCAGGCTGGTTTCAGACTGTGAGGCTGGAACCTGATTTACTCAGCCTGCAACACTCTGTTTGCCTCCTCCTGGCTTGAATTTGGCTCCTTGACCTCTTGCAGACTTGAACTCAGTTCCGCCTCACCCTGCTGGAGCCAGCCCACAGCTGCTCTGAATTCTGAGCTCAATTGGCCCCTCTCAAAGATGTACTACTGGCTAACTGTACTCTCCTGGGGGATGTCCGAACCCTAATAACTCGGCAGCTACTGCAGTCTGCTGCATCCACTGCTCTGTTCCACTGGTACGTTACTCTGTGCAGGCCTCTGGACTCTGTGCAAGTCACCGTGTGTTCCGTCTTCTGTTTAGATGTCCCCTCAAAGCCTCGTGCTTTTTCAGAGGTGGCTGAATCTAGAGCGTGTGACTGTTTCACGGTGGGGCTAGGCCTGAGAGCGCTGGGATTAAGGGTGTGAGTGCTGCCCACCCTAAGTAGCCTGCATAAGACAAAAGGGACAGGAAGAACTGTGGTTCCCTTGTTGCTTTTCCTGCCTTCTGCTGCTGCCCTCGGCCATGTGCCCCCTGCCTTGGAGCCAGCCAAGCATGGACTGAAACCTCCACAAACTGTGAGCTAAATAAACTCTTTCCTCTTTAACTTTGGGTGTTGGGTATTTTGTCTCAGCAGCAAGAGAAAAATAACTAATGCACTATGCATCCGCAGGTTTGAGCTGCCTTCCCATGCAGTGAGTCAGGGCTCAGGGAGAGAGCACTGCTTGCCACCTCCTCCTTCTTCACTGAAGTCTCTGTCCTCTCCCCCATGGGCCTCAATTCTCACTTCAGATCCTCGCTGGGTCCCGGGGCCCCACTTTTCTCCTTCTCTTCCTCACGCTGCTCTGTTCCCGTGCCTGGACACCAAATCTCCCAGAGTCTGTGTCTCTGCTGTTCACCACTCTGCCATCTTCTGGATGTATTTCAAAGCGTGAGAATTCAGAGGGCCGGGGATGTAGCTCAGTGGCACCGCGCCTGCCTCACAAGCACAAGGTCGTGAGTTTGATCCCCGGTACCAAAAAAATATATATATATATATATATATATGAATTCAAAAAAAAATCAGAAGGACTTTTGTTTTTCTTGCCTACTTTTCTAGCTACGACTTCCACTACAATGTTGATAGAAGTGGCAAGAGCAGAGGTCCTTGTCTGGTTCATGACCTTAGGGATAAAGATCAAAATTTTTCACTGCTAAGTATAATGTTAGCTGTGGTGTGTGTGTGTGTGTGTGTGTGTGTGTGTGTGTGTGTGTGTGTGCGCCCTTTATCAATTAAGGAACTCCCCCTTGATTCTCAGTATGGTGCTTTTATCATGAAAAGGTGTTGGATTTTGTGAAACCTTGTGTCTGTGTTCCTGGAGATGATGGTGTGTGGACTTCACTTTTTATTAACATGGTGTATCACAATGGTTGATCTTCATATGTTGAAGAATCGCTGAATTGCTGAGATAAATCCCATTTGGCCACTAGCACAATCCTCTTTATATACTCTTGGTTTAGTCTGCTAGTATCGTACTGAAGATTTTTACATCTGTACACAGAATGGTGGTCTACAGTTTTCTTTTCTTCTTCTTTCCTTCTTTTCTTTTCTTTCTTTCTTTTTAGAATTTCTAGTAGCTTCATTAAAAAACCTGTTGAGGGCCGGGGGTTTAGCTCAGTGGTTCCGGCCTCTGCCTTGCAAGCACAAGGTCCTGAGTTTGATCCCCAGTACCAAAAAAAAAACCTGTTGAGTTTGGAAAGCTGATAGAACCTGGGTCTGAACCATATACATGAGATCGCGGTGGTTCTGTAGCCTTGTGGTCTGTTTTTGCTGACCTCAGCTTTTCTCTTTGTGCCTAGGAGCCTGACCATCTTTTCCCCAGAGTTGCAGCATGGAGATAGAAAGTTGCCTAGAGGTGCTTAGAAACAGTGAAGTCCAGCGTGGGGGCACTGCAGTGCTGACACTGTCTCCTGGCCCGCCTATCCGAGCATGAGCATGTAAGGTTACCACCGAGCGAAATGGTGGCTGAGGAGCAGAAGTCCTCTGAATGCAGGCATCCCAGGTCCAGGTCCCACCAGAGCCTTCTGGGTCCCCGCCAGAGAGCCCTGACAAGGACTCTTGGTGAGGACCTTGAGACCAAGCCACAAAAAATCCCCCCAGCCCTGCAGCCTCCACCAGAGCCTCTGCTTTGCAGACACAGCTAGGCCTGGGGCACCCTCAGCCAGCCCCAGGAGCGGGCTGGACAGTGGCTGAGACTGGAGAGACACAGGGGCAGATCACGGAAGGCCGGCACAGGAGCAATTCCGGGCTGTCTGGCAGGGCAGCCAGAGCTCCAGGGCCAAGGGGTCAGCCCAGAGTCAGAACTGCCTGCAAGCTCTTGCTGCTTCCTGCTCTGCCCACATGGAAGTAAACCAGAGCTTCACCCTGTGAAGATCCAGTTGCACCCTGGGAAATCTGAACCTCCAACTTCTTTGAGCTTTTCTTTGGTTGAAATAAGAATCCATCAAAGCCCACGGCTGGACCTCTTTTTGGCTGAAGCAGCTTTATTTCCCGGGGCTGTGAACTCCCGAAGGACCCTCTTCGTCATCTTGTTCGTAGGACAACTGGCCTGCTGCATGGGGCTCTCAAAAGAGCTTCTTTTCTTCCTCTAGAGGCCTCCTTTCTGGCATGTTGTAAGATGCTTTAACACAGTTTTTATGTATCCCAGGTGGCGATCTGCTTGAACTTTCAGAACGTGTGTGACTCTTGCTTTGGAGGCATGAACGGAAGCTTCTGTAACCCCACCAGTATCGCATTAGGGATGCCCTTGAAATATTAAAGGCCGGTCCTTGATAAACCTGTCCAGTGAGATGGAGGGTTTTAGCTCCCAGGAGTCAGTGTTAGAGATGGGAGAGAATTCTCAGGAGTATGCAGTGATGTCCACTGCGACGTCCACAGAGTCAGTGGCCTTTGTTTCCCAAACCAGGAATTGAATTGGCTGAAAGGGAGAAGTGGGGAGTCAGCGTCAGCGTCACAAGAGGTAGGTAACAGGCCTTTCTCCACTCTGCCAGCCTCTGCTCTGCCCTCTGCTCTGAAGCCACTCTCTCTCCCCTTGTCCCACAGTGCAGCCCGGCTGTGGTTGTGAGCGGCAGGGCCCGCGGCAGCGGCTTGGGCAGCACAGTTCTCCAGGAGCCGCCCTGCCTCTGCTGGCTCCTGGGCTCCTGTGAGCAGCTCAGCTGTGCTTGACTATTAATCAGTCTATCGCGGTATTTATAATAGGTCTATTTAGGCTGATCAAAAAATATGGCAGATGTTTATATTAAAAATATTTACAGGTGTGGTGGGACAGGCCTGTAATCCCAGGACTCGAGAGGCTGAGGCAGGAGGATCAAGCTGTGAGGTCAAGGCCAGCCTGAACTACCTACCCAGTGAGACCCTGTCTCAAAAAACAAACAACAACAACAAAAAATTACAATAAAAGGGCCGGGGATTTAGCTCAGTGGTTTCGATGCCTGCTGCGCAAGCAAGCGCAAGGACCTGAGTTCGATCCCCAGTACAAAAAAAAAAATTACAATAAAAGCCACACTGCCATTAATCCCTCTCAAGATATCCCCTCGGAACACACTTACAGCATCATTCTTGCCACCTTCTGAAGCAGTTCTGGAAGTCTTCTTTTGGGAGCGTCTTTACAGAGCATGATCCAAACTACAGGGAATGCTACTGCTGCGTGCTGCTTAACAGAAAGACAAGCTCATAAAGACAGAACAGTGCATCCTCATCTACTTTATCCACAGGGTCTGGCACCATGTAGCTTCTGGCTCTTCCCCAAAGTCAAAATGACCATGAAAGGTCAATGTTTTGGATTGATTCAGGAAACTGAGGCGGCCAGGACAGTGCAACTAAAGACATTCAGGAGAGAGGGGTCCAGAAGAGCTTCAGAAAGAGGAGGAAGGATGGGAGAAGTGAGTCTAGGGGTTGAGGGGAGTTAATGCCATGTGTTCTATTTGTTAGGAGTGTGCCACTAAATCCAGCCCACATTCAAAGGGAGGGGAATGACGCTTGTTTACACTGTGGAGGAAGACATATCAAAGCATTTTTAAACATATGTTATAAACAAGATAGAAAAAAAATTTTAAAAACAAGATACAGATGCTTCTCAACTTAGAGTGGGGTTATATCCTGACAAATACATCACAAATTGAAAACATTGTAAGTTAAAATACATTTCATGGGGGCCAGGGATTCAGCTCAGTGGTTCTACTGCCTGCCTTGCAAACACAAGGACCAGAGTTCAATCCCTGGCACCAAAAAAAAAAAAAAATACATTTCATACACCTAACTTAGCTCTCCATTACCATAACTAAATGAGGCAATTGTCTTGTAGAAAGAAAAGTCTTAGGTTTTTTTTTTCACAATTCTGGAAGTCCCAGCCCCAGATCAGGCACTGTTCCCTGGGCCTTGGGTGAGGGCTCTGGATGGTGACAGCAGGGAGCTCACAGTGGAGCAGAGAGCTCGAACCATGAGGCAGGAAGGAGAGAGACACATGACAGACAGACAGACAGACACTGGGCCCCTCAACCCTGAGGGAGCCTCAGTAATCTAAGGACCTCCCACGAGGTCCTACACCCTAAAAGTCCACACTACCTCTCACCAGCGTCACCTTGAGGATCACACGGGTCTTTGGGGGAGGTTACCCAGGCCATAGCACCCACAAACCCCACCGCAGGGCAGCGCAGGGCATGGGCTCTCCTTCCCTCTCCTGAGCCCTGTGAGCATGCAGGGAGCTCTTAGCACTGACTGCAGTCTGGCAGAGAGCAGGAGTCAGAGCCTGATTCCGGCCGAGTGCCTAGCACTTTCACACCGTTGAAGTCTGGAGTCCAAAGATCACAAGGTGAGTCACCGAGTCCGGAAGCGCCTGGGTCTGTAGGTTTCTGAGCCTGTCCTCTGCGCTCCTCTGAGGTCGGGTACGAAGCTCGGCCTTGCCGGTTCGCCTTCCCGGCAGCAGTCAGAACTGTGCTTACTTCTTTTTATGCACCTTTTATTTTACTCTTTATGTATAATTTGGGTTTCTCATATAAGAGAAACCATGTGCTATTTAAATTTGTGTGACTGATTTATTTATTTTTTGGTACCAGGGATTGAACTCGGGTCTTTGCACTTGCGTAGCAGGCGGCGAAACCACTGAGCTAAATCCCCGGCCCTTATTTTTTATTTTGAGACTAAAGCAGAACTTAAAAGGAAATCGGCTCTCCTAGCTGAAAGCAGTCAGCAGCTCCCACACTTTCTGTTAACTACTGACCCCCGTACTGACAGACAGGCATCTTCCTGCAAATGGTGTTTTGTAACCCCAGGAACCACATGCTCTGCAAACAACTATGTTCTGTAAACAGAGTTTATGACGCTCTGTTCCCCTATGATCAGTAAGACACTATCTTCCTACAAGGCTAATCACTGAACTGCCTGCCCTGTCCTGCTCCAGTGAACTCGCTTACTGGGTCACTAGAAAGACCATTCCCTTTGACTAAATGTATAATAAAAGCCAAAACTTTTCCTTATTCAATCACCAATCACGCAGTCTTTTGGACAGGAGTCCATCTGAGTCAAAGTGCACCAATAAATGCTCTTAATTCCTGTTTGGTCTCTCTCTCTCTTTTTTTTTTTTTGGTACCGGGATCGAATTCGGATCCTTGCGCTTTCGAGGCAGGTGGCAGAACCACTGAGCTAAATTCCCGGCTCCCCCCCACCCTTTGGTCTCTTGTCCTTTTGTAATTCTGCAACAAGACAGGGTGCTGCTAAATTACCCGGGGTGGGCTCAAACTTCCCTATTTATTCTACTTTCTTTCTTGTGCTATGAGATGCTCCAGACTCATCTTGTATTATTCTGTCCTCAGTCACAGTCACAAACCTTATGTTTTTTGTCTTTTGGTTGTTTTTGTTTTGTTTTGAGACATGGTCTCATTATGTAACCCAGGTTGGCCTTGAACCTGCAACCCTCCTGCCCAAGCCTCTCAAATGCTGGATTACAGGTGTGTGGCACACCCAGCTTTGCCTTGTGATTTTAAGGAGGCTTTCAAATACGCAGCCTCTGAAAGTGGGAGAGGGAACCCTTGGGACAGGGGTTGAGCACTTCCTCTTGGTGGAGAGACAACTCATGAAGCAGAGAACACGGCTCAAGGTCTTGAGTTAGAATCCTAGATTTGGGGCCTGGGATTTAGCTCAGTGGTTCTGCCCCCTGCCTCAAAACCACAAAGTCCAGAGTTCGATCCCCGGTACTAAAAAAAAAAAAAAAAGAAGAAGAAACCTAGATTTATGGCTTCCTGGATCTCTCTCTGTCTCTGTCTCTTCCCTCCATGCCAGGATCCTGTTCTGGGAACTGGGATGCTGATACACTCCCTCCCTCCCGCTGTCTTCACTTTCTTCCCCTGAGCCCACCTTTTCCCCCCCAGCCTGTGTTTCTGGCCCAGCAGGGGTCCCCTGTGGCCTGAGGGGGAGAACCATGGAGTCTGAGTCCCAGCATGCCTTGCGACAGGCTGCACGGGCCCAGCTCACAGGAACAGAAGCCACCTGAGGACTCCCTCGAGCCCTCCCTCCGAGGACAGCTCCCTGCCTGCATTTCCTGCCGCCGTCCACCCGTCCACCTGAGGGGCAGGGGCTTGCTCTGCCTTTCACGTGTACAACCCACCCCCTCTCCGCAGTGCCTTCCAGGTTGCCGTCATCAACCTTGGATGTGAGCCTAACACACATGTTCCTCTTCGTAACACACACTTCTATGCATTTCCAGGAGGTTGCTACTGGCAACCTTCGTCACTGTACTTTATTTGGTGGGTTTTTTATCATTTTATTAGAGCTCCATTTCCAGGTTGGAGACACTTGGCCCTTGCCTCTGATGTGCATTAGCTGTGTGAGAGGCAGTGAACTGAACCAGACATGGGACTGGGCCCCAAGGAGCCCACACATCTACAGCAGGGGTAAGAGAACCACAGATTCTCAAGGGCCTCAGATGCTTCAAGGCACATGGGTCTTGTTCAGCAGGTAGGGAAGGCTTCTGATGAAGACAGTGACAAATCCATCCTGAGTAAGGGAGGAGGTTTAAATGCTTGAACCTGGAGACACGGGGGCGGGGGGGGGGCAGAGAGAAGCTTTTGGTATGACTCGGAGAGAAATTACACACATTAATGATGCTAAAAAGGAAAGAAATGGACAGAAACTGCCCAGGGGAAAGAAGTCAGAGAACATGGTCAATTAAGAATCATGACTTGGGGGCTGGGGATTTAGCTGAGCGGTTCCACTGCCTGCCTCGAAAGCACAAGGACCAGAGTTCCATCCCTGGTACCAAAAAAAAAAAAAAAGAATCATGATTTGGCCAGGCGTGGTGGCACACACCTGTAATCCTAGCACTTGGGAGGCTGAGACAGGAGGATCACTGTGAGTTCAAGGCCAGCCTGGGCTACATGAGTTCGAGGCCAGCCTGAACTGCATAGTGAGACCCTGTCTCAAAAAACAAAAAAATCATGGCATAACCTTTGGGATTATCTGGGGCAACTCATTCACAGTTTTTGTTTTTGAGACAGGGTCTCACTATGTAGTTCAGGCTGGCCTCGAACTCACGGTGATCCTCCTGTTTCGGCTTCCTGAGGGCTGGGATTACAGGTGAGCGCCACCACACTCAGCATCGCTCACACTTTAGACGAGGACAGAGAAGACACGGATGACACTGCATTTCTTGACCAGACTAGCTAGGGCGGCTCCGGGCTGCGCTGCAGTAGCAATCAGACACCAGAGTGACCAGGGCTTTACCCCAGGAGGGATACTTCCCTCTCATGAAAGAACAAGAGGGATCCAGCCGACAGCTTGACTCAGGCATTCCAGAAAGGAAAGGGCGCCTCCTGCAGCCCAGCCAGGGTTATGCGCGTTCCAACCTACCAGCAGGAGAGACGGAGCTGTGGTGGGGTGGGGAGTGAGAGGTTCATGTGGTGTGAGCGCTCCCACCGCCAGCCCTCTCCCTATCGCTCACTGGAAGTCGGTGCCGCCCCGCAGATTTGCTACCACCGTGTGCCCAGTGCTCTCAACGTCTTCCTGTTACTGCATACTTGGCAGAAGAACTGAAAACAGATTTGCAGTCTTAGAGAAACTTATTCCAAAACTATAAGTAGGCAGCTTCACAGAAGCTGAGAATATCCCAAGCAGCTCCAAACATGTAGCACCATATGGCGAGTACTGGTGTCAGCTAAAAGGTACGTGCAGAAACGCCGGCATAGCACACGTTCTCGACATACGTGCCTCTGGCCCAGGGTCCGTGACGTCACAGAGGTGGACGCAGACCACAGGGCTAAAGTGCAGTCAACAGTGCCAGAGCAGACTCCGAGGAATGAGAGAGCGTTGTGCACAGCCCCTGCAGGGCGCCTAGCCTCTCCCACAAGAGGCAGGCTCCGTTAGGCAGCGCACGACTTAGCTCCCTGGCTACAGCTGACCACAGCAAGAGCGACAGATGCTCAGCTCAAGGTCAGCTAATTTCTAGGTATGCAGGTGACTTAGAGGATGAATGGCATGAAAGGACTGGAGACCACAGGACACAACCAGAATCTCTGCAGTTTATCAGCTGCTAACTGGAGCAGGGGACGAGGGCACAGAGAGGAAAGAGACAGCATCTCATTGAAGTGGTGGAAATAAAGAATTAGCAAAGCCTGAGCACTGCTTTCATGGAGTACAGAGCAGTGGTGGCTAGCACCAGACTCTCCAGGAGGGCATCGCTCAGTGGAATGCCATCGTGTTGACGGAATGGCCAAGTATCAGAAACAACAAGCTCCTGCCACTAAGAGAGTGATGGGGAATTTTGGCCCCAGAGCTGCTGATCAGATTCCAAAGTGTATTTGTGCCCCAGGAAATCCATTCATCTGGCTCAGCTAACTTCCTGGCATGTGGCTGAGATTTCTGCCTTCCTCCATTCTGTGAGGCTGTAACAATAAACCCCATCACTTGTGGCCATGGGCGGGAATCTCTATCATTTTCAATCACAAGACCTTATCAGGCCATAAAAAGAAACGAGGCTCTGACCCATGCCTCAGCATGGATGAGCCTTAAGCTGTTGTTGTGAATGAAATAAGCTATACCGAAAGACAAATATTTTATAATTCTATACCTGTTATTTTTTTTCTTGGTACCAGGAATCAAACTCAGGACTTTGGACTTGCCAGGCAGGTTCGGTGCCACTGTGCCACATCCCCCGCCCATGTTATTTTATATGAAGTACCTCAAATGGTCAAATTCGTAAGAGACAGAAAACAGAACGGAAACCAGGAGTTGTGGTGCTGCACACCTATAATCCCAGCACCCGGGATTTCAAGAGTTCAAGCCTGAGCAACTTGGAGACTTAACAAGAACTGTCTAAAAAAAGGCTAAGCATGTATAGCTCAGTGCAAAGGCCTTGTACCGCCCCCAAAAGGGAACAGAGGTTCTTAGGAGATTGGGCTGGTTAGGGGAGGGAGAAAAGTCAGTGCTTCATGACTACAGAGTTTCTGTTGGGGATGATGAAGGAGATGCGAACTGCACACTTAGAACAGTAAGCTTCAAGCTTCAGTGCAGACTGCACACATACACACCAAGCCCCAGGTAGGCCCTTACTGAAAAGGAAGCCACTGCAGAGGTCGACACTTGGCTCTGCTGCGTCCAGCAAGTCACCTCATCTCTTTTGTCTCAGTTATGAGTTTGGGAAATGGGGATAATAAACCCTGTCCAAGTTCGTGGTGAGAAGAAAAGATAAAGCACATCAATTCATCGCCTAGGTGTTTCTTGAGAACAAGCCTCATGCCTCTCGCTTTGCCTGGCCGGAAGAGGGAGGGTAGGAGCTTTCTCACCTCACTTCAGGAACAGGTAAGGCGCGTCCTCCAGTAGCGCCCAGGGCACGTGACTGTGGGCTGTGTGTCGCTCAGCGAGTTTCCTTCAGAGACCCAGCTGCCCTCCGTGCCCGGTCCCCAGTCCCTGCCAACAGTCCCTTACCAGAGTGTTACGGTTTGTGTGGAGATGACCCCCCAAGCCTCCCACGGTCATAGGCGGCCTTTTCAGAGGTGGCTGAATCTAGAGTGTGATTCTGGGATTAAGGGTGTGTGGTTACTCAGTCAGTTCACGATTGGTTTGGCACCGCCCTAACCCTAGGAGTCTGGATGAGGTAAAAGGGGCAGAAGGAGGCCGTCAAGGTTCCCTTGTTGCTTTCTTACCCTGCAGCAGGTTGCCACCTTTCTCCTTGGGGTCTGCGACACCCCTTTGCACGTGCCCCCCTGACTTGGAGCCAGCCCATTATGGACTGAAACCTCTGTCAGCTGTGAGCCAAATAAACCTTTCCCCTTTAACTTTGAGGATCAGGTATTTTGTCTCAGCAATGAGAGAAAAGTAACGAGGACAGAACTCTTGATATTAAACACGGATAGGCTTAGGCATCGAGAGACCTTAAGGGCAAAGCCCCAGCCTCCAGGTTCGCTTCTTCCACTTCCCCAGAAGAGCTCCTGGAGGATGTTTCCTTGCTCAGACTGCAGCTGCTGTGTCCCCTCTCAGAGTGTTTCTGTGCTGGGCCTTTCTGCTTCAGCAAGGGAGAAGCTTGGTCCATGGCAATCTGCTGGGTTGAAGTGCGAGATCTTTTTGCAGGCATTGGCAGACCCGTTAATTTCAGGAAAAGCAGAGGGTGAAGAAGCTCTGCAGGTCCTTTGTGTTTTCTCCACCCAGGCAATTAATAATCCTGAACCAAGCTGGGTGTGGTGGTGCATTCCTGTGATCCCAGCACTCAGGAACCTGAGCCAGGAGGACCAGTGAGTTTGAGGCCAGCCTGGGCTACGCAGTGAGTTCAAGGCAGTCTGGAATACAAAGCGAGACCCTGCCTAAAAAGAAAAGATTCCTGACCCAGCATGGTGGCAGGCTGAGGCAGGAGGGTCACACGTTCAAGTCCAGCCTGGGCAACTTAGCAACTTTGCAAGGCCCTGTCTCAAAAATTTAATATAACAATAATTAAAAATAAATAAAAAGTTTAAAGGGCTCGGAATGTAGTTCGGTGTGAAGGCCCTGGATCTAGTCTTCAGTATGCAGAAGGGAGAAGGAAAAGGAGAGAAGCCACTGGGGGCGGGGAGCACGCAGAGCAAGCCGCCCCGGGAGCTGTCCGGGGTGCTGGAGCGCTGCCATGTACCCGAACGGGCAAGCGGGCAGGTCTCACTGCTTCCGATTCCGGGTGCAGAAACTCTGGTGCAGCCTAGCCTCGGACTCGGAAGGAGGTGAAGGAGGAGAAAATTCTGAAAGGGGGTAGGATGGGGGCCACAAGAGAACACAAAAGAGTCATAAGCATCAAGACACTGCTGAAGCCAAATCATAGAAATTTTTTTTTTTTTTTGGTACTGGGGACTGAACTTGGGTCCTTGCGCTTGTGCAGCAGGTGGCGAAACCACTGAGCTAAATCCCCGGCCCTCATAGAAACTTTTGATTCAATTTTATTTTTAAATAGTAATACCAAGAAACCCCAAATACCCTAAGCAAATATGCGGGACAGATGCCAGTGATGGTTTGTGGGTGGCTGCTCATCAAGCAATACAATGTGAAATTGTATAAACAAATTTGTGAGAGTGAGGGGTGGTGGCACATGCCTGTAAACTCAGCACTTGGGAGGCTGAGGCAGGAAGGTTATTGTGAGTTTGAGGCCAGCCTGGGCTACACAGTGAGTCTGAGGGTAACCTAAACCACCTAACAAGACTCTGTCTCAAGAAACAAACAAAAATAAAATCACAACATTGGTGTTAGCAGATAAAAACTAGAAACGACACAAAAGTCCAACAACAAGTGTCTTAGTTGCTTTTCTCATTGCTGAGACAAAATACCCAATGCCCAAAGTTGAAGGAGGAAAGGTTTCTTTAGCTCACAGTCTGTTGAGGTTTCAGTTCACAGTTGGCTGGCTCCAAGCAGTGTGGCCTGGAGAGGGGCAACAGTTCGTGGCAGGCAGAAGGCAACAAAGAAGCAGCAGCAGCAAGACAGGCAGCAAGTGACACCCGATTGCTGCAGCCCTCTTTCTGCCCGTTGCACCTATCCAGGATCACACC
The DNA here is from genome assembly GCF_000247695.1 of Heterocephalus glaber. The sequence goes on from NW_004624831.1 coordinate 2,522,799, forward strand.
CCTAGAGCGGGCAGCACTCACACCCGGGTGGGCCTTCCTACCATCCACCCCTAGAACTATGCCAAACTAATCAGTGGGCTAATTTAGTGGTCACACACTGTTGACCCCAACACCACACACCCTAGACCCAGCCACCTCTGAAAAGCCCCACCTATGACCACATGAGGTTTTAGAGGACATCTAGACACGATCCACACCAACAAGAAAGTAAAGAAATTATGGCATATCAATACAAGCAAACACTACACCAAACTGTAAAAAGAAGGGAATGAGTCTATATAACGGACGTGGAAAACGGTTTATAAAGTGAAAAGAAAGTTATGTCACAGTAAGTAATCTTTATCATATGACTCCATATTTATTTTAAAAATTAAATTAGGCTGGGTGTGGTGGAGCAAATCTGTAATTCCAGCACTATGGAAGGCTGAGGGGGCTGGATTATAAATTCAAGACCAGCCTGGGCAACTTAGTGAGACACCATCTCAAAATAAAAGGTATTTTAAAAGGGGTGGGGCCAGTCAGTGTGAAGGCCCTAGGTTCAATCCCCAGTACTCCTCCTGCACACAAGCAAATTTAACTTAGTCTGGGAAAGGTGGCCACCTCTGGTCGCATCCAGCTCTATCCATATGTTCACGTCTAATCCCAGGAGCTGGCATTCAGCCAGGGTTCAGCCAATGGTAAAGGACTTGGCAGCATCAAAGTCTCTAAGACTTCAAGTACTTCTAACAGTGTGAATTCTGACATTTCTCTGTTTTCCAAAGCAAGCGGGAAGAAAGGAGGGAGAGGACGGAGCGTGTCAGACTGAAGGTCGCTGGTTCAGTCTTAGCTTTGGTTGATATTTTCTTTTTGTCAACTTTACCTGTTTACTTATTAATCAGTTTTCCTAACTTATTTTGGAAAGTTTCAAACCTAGAGAAAAGTTGCAAGGACAACATAAGAAACATGTATACCCCTCACCCAGTGCACCAACTGGTAACTTTGTCTCACTTCCTTTATCTCTTCTGAGTGCGGAGGCTTGCTCTGTTTTGCCAAATCATTTGAGAGTAAGTTACATAAACTGACAATGCAACTCCGAATACTTCAATATGTACCTCCCAAGAACATCTGCCTATTTTTATATAAGTCTTACTTTGAAACAGTTTAAGACTCACAAGAAGTTGCGAAAATAGTACAGGAAGTTCCAATGTACCATTTACACACTCCTCATGATAACTTCTTACATAACCACAGTCCATTACCAAAACCAGGAAAATGACACTGACACAGCACATTAACTCAGCTACTGGGGCTCTCTCTCCTCTTTCTCTCTCTCTCTCCTTCCCCCCTCACCCCCTCTTCCCCTCTCTTCCTCCATCTCATTCTATAGATTCTTATCATGTATATTAATTTCAGTAACAGAACTATTTCATCACTGAAAAACAAATTCCCTGGTGTCACCCCTTTATAGTCACATGCTCTTCCATCCCTGACTCCTGACAGCCACTGACCTGTTCTCAACACTGTTACACAACTGGAATCACAAAATATGTAAAATGTTGAGATTAGCCTTTTTCATTCAGGAAAATGCCCTTGTGATTTACCCAAGTTGTATGCTTAATAACAGTTTATTCTTTTCTTCTGTTTTTTTTTTTTTTTCCCAGTACTGAGGATCTAAGTCAGCACCTTGCATTTACAAGCCAGGCTCAGCACCACTGAGCTAAATCCTGGCCCTAGTTTATTCTTTTCAATGCTGAATAATATTCCATTGAATACATGTATCTTGGGCTCTTTATACATCTGTTGAAGGACAGTCAGGTTGGTTCCTGTGTTGTTCTTTTATAGAGAAAACTCCTGTAAATACTCATGGATAGGTTTTTGTTTTGTTTCATTTTGTTTCTGGTACCAGGGATCAAACACACGACCTTGCGCTTGCCAGGCAGCCATGGCACCATGGAGCTACATCCTCAGCCCTCATGGATAGTTTTTTATGTGGACACAGGTTCAATTTTCTTTTTTTTGGTACCGGGGATTGAACTCGGGTCCTTGTGCTTGCGCAGCAGGTGGTGAAACCACTGGGCTAAATTTCCGGACCCTCACAGGTTCAATTTTCTATGCCGAGTATCAGGAGTAAGATTGCTGGGTCATATGATCATATATATTAATTTTGTGAGAAACTGCCAAAGTGCTTTTTCAGAGTAGCCGTACTGTTTTATAGTCCCACAAGCCATAGGTAAGAGATCTAGCTGCTCTGAATCCTTGAAAGTTCCCTGATATTGCCAGTATTTCGTGTCTTAGCCACTCTAGTAGGTATGTAGTTTTGGTTTTTGTTGTTGTTGTTACTGGGGATCGAACTCGGGTCCTTGTGCTTGCAAGGCAGGTGGCGGCACCATTGAGCTAAATCCGTGGCCCAGTAGGTATGTAGTTTTATCATGGTAGCTATGGTACACATTTCCCTAAAGGCCAGTGATGCTGAACATGTTTCCATGTACATATTTGCCATGTGTATATTCCCTTTGGTAAAATATCTGCTCGAATCTTTTGCCCATTTTCTTTCTTATTTTTATCAGCACGTGTTTGCAGTACATAATGACTGCATTCATCTCTGGAGGCTGGTACAGGTACACAACTCATCGTGGTCCTTTCTGCAGCCCTTCCCCCTCCCCTCCCCACTTTGGCCTTTTTTGTTTGTTTCTTTTTGAGACAGAGTCTCGTTGTGTAGTCCAGGCTGGACTTGAACTCACCATGCAGCCCAGGCTGGGCTCAAACTCATGGTCCTCCTGCTCAGTGCTGGGATTAGAGCTGTGTAGCACCACAAATAGTTCCAAGTTTTTAATTCTGATGAAGTTGAATTTATTGATTTTTTTCCCTTTATGGATCTCATGCTTGGTGTCAGGCCAAAGACTTCACTCTGTGGTTGTACGACAAATTATTTTCCGTATTTTTTAACTCACAAGTGGTAATGCGATGGGAGCTGAGTGAGGCAACTTCATGTAGGAGAGGAGCTGCCTTTAGGGAGCGCCCAGGTGGGGTCAGCTCAGCCACGCACACAGGGCACCAGGGCCGGCACTGCCACTGCCGCTGCCGCTAGGAGTGCGCGCCGCTGCGCAGGTGTGCAGAGAGTGTTCTGGCGGGGACCGAACACTTGCCTTGGAGACATGGGCCAGGCTCCGCAGAGGAGGTGGCATTTGTGCCTGAAGGATTTCAATACTTGGAATAGGGGCAGAGGCGGAAACTCCAGGCCAGGAAGAGCTGCGTAAGCAGAGGAACAGAGGTGAGATGTCAAAGTCAAGTCAAGTAAAAGTAAGAACCAAGAGAATACGTAAAGGTGCAAATTTCCAGTGATGAATGTCATTCTATTGTATACCCGAAATGTACCAATAAAGGGATATATAAAGAAAAAAAAGCCAAATCAAGTAAGTGAGCGCAAGCTTTTTTTTTTGGTACCGGGGATCGAACTCAGGTCCTTGCGCCTGTGCAGCAGGCAGTGAAACCACTGAGCTAAATCCCCGGCCCAGTGAGGGCAATCTTATATTCAATTTTATTTATTTACTTACTTTATTGTTTTTTTTTTTTTTAGGGGAACAGGGATCGAACTCAGGACCTTGAGCTTACAAAGCAGGCAACGGAACCACTGAGCTAAATCCTTGGCCCTATTTTTTTTTTTTTTTTTAAGAGATGGGGTCTTCAGCTGAGCATGACGGCTCATATCTGTAATCCCAGGACTCTGGGGCCCATGGTGGGAGGACTGCAAGTTTGAGGCCAGCTGGGGCAAGAAGCAACTTAGGGAGACCCTGTCTCAAAATTTAGGGACTATAACTCAGTCCAAAGGCCTGTGTTCAATCCCCAGTACACACACAAACACATACAAAAAGAAAGAGACAAAGAGATGGAGAGGAGGGAGGGGAGAGGAGAGGGAGACTGACTCACTATCAATACCTAGGCTGGTCCAAACTCCTGGGCTTAACAGATCCTCCTGCCTCAGCCTCACAAGTATCTGGGATAATGGGTCAACAGGTATGTTCCATTGTGCCTGCTCGTATTCACTTTCAGATATGTAGTAATGAGCAAACATTCATGAGTTGATACCAAGAGGCAGTTCCATTTAGTGACTACACATGCAGCAGGGCTCTGATACCACTTCATATCTCATTTAAATCTCATGGTAATCTCATGAGAGGTAGTCAATGACTCAATCTGAGATTTCAGACCAGGTCTCGGGTAAGGCCTAGGAATCTGAATTTAAATTTTCAGGTAATCCTAATAACTGACTAGGTTTGGAAACCACTCAGGTGGGCAATTTTACTGCAGTTTTTAGATGAGTGGGCAATTTTACTGCAGTTTTTAGATGAATAATAGTAATGTGTTCAAGGGCACATGGCTAGGAATAATCACGATGCTGAACTGGATCTCTCGGGGAAAGAACTTTGCCCGGTCTTCCTGCCTCTGGGAGATCCAGTATCTAAAATGAGAGCTTGGAATGGAAGCACCAAAGCCCAAGAGCGGAGTCCTGGGAAGCTAGAAGCATGGTCAGCACTGCCAAATGCCCGCTGCAGAGCCTGGAGGGTGGCCTGAGCGGACTGGGATGAGCTCCCAGGGTGCCTGCGGCTGAGGGCACTCGAGAGGAGGAAGTCAGGCCGGGCTCCCCAGGAAACCTGAGCAGCTGGGAGGAGGGTGGGCGGCCTCGCCAAGAGCCTCCTCCTAGGAGACCTCTGCGGTCAAGCTGCCAAAGCCAGACACCAGGCCCTGGGGCCGGGATGCCAAGAAGGGAGGCAGAAGTCCGGGGGAGAGTTCAGGTAGAGAAAACGTACAATGCAATCCACTCTAGACTTCCCAGGGCCACTGCCACTTCGTTCGATTATTTAAGCCTTTTGGTTCACTTCTGCTGCATGTGTGTGTTTTTGTCTTTGAGGCACTGCTTCTCCTGGAGGATGAAAAGGGAGAGCAAAGTGGAGTTCCAACTCGAGCGCGCTGAAGATTTCAAATGGCCCTGAGTCATATGGCTGGGCGGACTGAGGAGAGAGCTCAGGCTGCGAGCCGTCGCTGCTTTGGCGCTCACACCAGCTGCTGTGCAGCACACCCTCTGGGCTGGCTGGATTCTCTCCAGGGGGGAGTCTGGAACCCCTGGAAGGTGTGGGGGGCAGTTTCCTGCAATCCTCCTGCCAAATCCAACTCGAGCCCTGCTGCTTGTAGCTGTGGAGCAGCATCATTTCACTGATGACAACTCCTTACCCAGACCCAGCTTTCAAAGGGCCTCCACCCCAGGCCTCCGCTGTCTTCCACTGCGCAGGAGCCAGGTGTCATTCCTGTGTCATTCACAGCCACAGTCCAAGCCCACCACCTCTGACTTTGCGCCCAGTGTTCTTTCAACCACAAACCAGCTAGGCGAGCCCAGTTAGGCCCATCCTGGCTGCAGGGAAATCAACACACTTTGAAAAGCCTCACTGCACCGAGAGGGAGAGGAGCTCTGCAGTGAGGAAAGGACCTGTTTGTCTGCTTGCTGGTGGCCTTGGGCACAGCGCTGCACTTCAGCCTCAGTGTCCTATTTGTAAGGCAGGGGTGGGGGGTGACAGTGCCTTGAAAAGTGGCCAAAAGGAGGTAAAACTGCACAAGTGCTGGTCCCAGGGCTGCCACTCTTCCATCCTTCACGTGCCGGGTCTTTCTGAGCCCAAAGACCTAAGAATTCGGTCTTTCTGGCTCAAGTCTCAGGGAGCAATGAGGAACAGAGCGAAAGGCTATGGAATGGCCGGATCATCTTCCAAAATATCAAGCACAAGACTGAGAGGCAGGCTCCAAGCCAGGTGTGGCAGTGGCACACGCCTGGAATCCCAGCCCTCTGGGAGGCTGAGGCAGCAGAATCACAAGTTCCAGCCCAGCCCGGGCGATCGATCTAGCGACTTAGTGAGACTCTCAAAACAAACAAGGGTGAGGGGCTGGGATGTCGTTCAGTGTGAAGACCCTGCCCTGAGTTCAGTCCCCACTATGAAGTAAGTTTCAAAGTCCCTTAAGATTCCCTTTCCCCCTTTGTTTGCTGGCCTGCCCTTCCTTTATTGGCCATTAAGTGAAATAAAAATCTACCCTAGACCTACAAGATCTTCCAAGACCAGGAGGCCCCCTGAAGTGCGGGATTCTCCAGTCCACTGAAAAGGTCTTCCCACTGCCTATCCGAAGGCTGCCGCAGCTGCCAGCCTCCCTCCTCCTAGCCCAGCACTCTTCCTCACTCGGACCGGTCTGTTTGCGGGAAGCGCTCCCGTCCAGAGAGATCTCCACAGAAAGTGGACCCCGGAGCCTGCTAGGGCTCCTGATTTCCGCAGAGCCGGGGGCAGGGCCCTGCTGGGGCGCGCGCTTCGGGGCCAGCGGCGGGTGCGGGGACCCTCAGATCCACCGCGGCCGTTCCACCGCCGCCCGCGTCCAGAAGAGGGCAGGTCTGGGACCTTAAACAGGCGCGACCAACCCAATTTCTTCTTAGACAAAGCCTCCGGGTTTGCAAATGCCCGTTTTGGGATGTTTAAAAGTGAACGTCTTAGAAGCAGAAGCCTCCTTCTCCTGGTCTACGGTGGGAACTGCGCCCTGCGTCCAGCGACCTGCAGCCTCTCCCCTAGCCAGGCCGGCCCGGCCTTCCCGGTTCTCTGCCGCTCGCGCCAGCGATCGCCCCTCCCGGCCCGCGGCTCCCCGCAGCCCTACCCTGGCCTCGGAGCGGGAGCGACGCCCCTGCCGTGGGCCGAGGCCCCTCCTGGCGCGAGGCCGGAACTCGACCTCCGGGACTCGAGCGGGGACGGGCTTGGGGTCGCCTGGAGCTCGGCCGGGCCCTCCAGGAGGGGACCCGGTCCCCCACCCCGCGGGAAGCTCCGCCCCTTCCCCCGCCCCGCAGAAGCTCCGCCCCAGTCCCCTCCCCGCGCCGCCAGCGCCTTAAAATCTGCGCTGCCCGCGCCCGCTGCCCGCCCGGCACCATGAGCTTTGGCTCCGAGCGCTACCTGTGCGCCTCCTCCTACCGCAAGGCGCTCGGCGATGGCGCGCGTCTCTCCGGGCGGCTCTCCGCGGCCCGGGGCGCGGGCGGCCTCCGCTCGCACTCGCTGCCCCGCGGGCCCACAGCCCCGGGCGCCTCGATCGGCCTGGGCCTGGCCTTCCGCAGCCGCGCGCCGGCGGCCGACGGGCTGGAGCTGAGCCAGGCGGCGGCGCGCACCAACGAGTACAAGATCATCCGCACCAACGAGAAGGAGCAGCTGCAGGGCCTCAACGACCGCTTCGCCGTGTTCATCGAGAAGGTACATCAGCTCGAGACGCAGAACCGCGCGCTCGAGGCCGAGCTGGCCGCGCTGCGGCAGCGCCACGCCGAGCCGTCGCGCGTGGGCGAGCTCTTCCAGCGCGAGCTCCGCGACCTGCGCGCGCAGCTGGAGGAGGCGAGCTCGGCTCGCGCGCAGGCCCTGCTGGAGCGCGACGGCCTGGCCGAGGAGGTGCAGCGGCTGCGGGCGCGCTGCGAGGAGGAGAGCCGCGGGCGCGAGGGCGCCGAGCGCGCCCTGAAGGCGCAGCAGCGCGACGCGGACGGCGCCACGCTGGCCCGGCTGGACCTGGAGAAGAAGGTGGAGTCGCTGCTGGACGAGCTGGCCTTCGTGCGCCAGGTGCACGACGAGGAGGTGGCCGAGCTCCTGGCCACCCTGCAGGCCTCGTCGCAGGCCGCGGCCGAGGTGGACGTGGCCGTGGCCAAGCCGGACCTGAGCTCGGCGCTGAGGGAGATCCGCGCACAGTACGAGTCTCTGGCCGCCAAGAACCTGCAGTCCGCCGAGGAGTGGTACAAGTCCAAGTTCGCCAACCTGAACGAGCAGGCGGCGCGCAGCACGGAGGCCATCCGAGCCAGCCGCGAGGAGATCCACGAGTACCGGCGCCAGCTGCAGGCGCGCACCATCGAGATCGAGGGCCTGCGCGGGGCCAACGAGTCCCTGGAGCGGCAGATCCTGGAGCTGGAGGAGCGGCACAGCGCCGAGGTGGCCGGCTTCCAGGTGAGGGAGGCCCGGCCTCTTCGGGGAGGGCTCGACTCGGCGGTGGCGGCAAAACCCGCGCTGAGCCACTGTGAGCTTCGGGGCCCAGGAGGAAGCGTTCCTCCCCCGCCCCGCACTTAGGTTCTCGCTTCGCCCTTCTAACAAAGAAACGCTTACGTTTTTCGGGACAGGGGCCGTGAGGCCCGCGCACTCCCGGTCTGGGCGGGGCGGTTCCCCAGGCTGCTGACCTTGACGGGCTTGGAAAGGCTTTCTGTGCGCCACAGAATTGATACTAATGGAGAGAGGTCTGCCTGAGGGTCGGGAGCTAGGAAGAGCTCTACCCATTTTCTTAATTTTTCCCCACAAAAGTGTGGAGATGGAGAACTCAGGAGCTGGGTGGAGACTGAACTAGGAACAATCGCCCTCTCTACCCTCCTCCCCGACACACTCGCGCGCCCACACGCACACGCACACACACACGCGCGATCCCCTTATCGATCTACTGACATTTGTTCCTGAAGAAAGCTTTACTCGGGTTAGCGCGGTAGACCCAACAGGGCGCTGTCCGCGGTGCTGATCTCGAGTTCCTTCCGTCTCAGAACTCTCTCTCCTGTCTCCTGTCCTAGTTATGAATCTCTAGGCAATTGACTGCTTTAACATTTTTTTTCTTTTGAAACACACATCAGTCTTGGCCACCTGCAGTCAAAGGTCACCTCATGGACAGCATCAGTGTTCACTCTCATGGATGGCTTAGCCCCTAACAAAATCCATTTAATCTGCTCAGCAGCTGGGGGAGAGGGGAATCCTACTTTAAATGTGGAAATTCCCATTACTTTAGCATTTTTCCACCTTAAGTGGATGTGGAAAATCACAGAGATGGTTTCTTTGTTATAGGTGACTTATTTTCCTATCTTTCCCTGCCCTGCAAGCGCCTGTGAAGGTTTTGATTGGCTCTTCCCTCCCAACAAAGGCTCCTGCGTCTTCAGCTTACTACACAGAACATTCTGGGCTTCTGACTACAAAGGGCACAGAGGGAGGAGACAGGGTGAATGAAAAATCTAGAAAACAACCAAAACAGCGTGGTTCCTTTTCAAGGTATAATAAAAGCTCCCTGGAATAGAATAGCAGTAAAACAGAAACTTGAAATAATTTGTTGTAGCTAGGATTGAAGTTTACATTTGATGAAATTAATAGAACATTAATAACAAAGAAAAAGCTTGGACCCTGAAAGGTTCTATTTTAGTCGGGAGCTAAGGAATGATCTGCATGTGTTTGTAGTTCATTACAAATAACCCCCTGTGACAAAGGAAGAAAACCTGCTTGGGCTGTTTGTTTTGGTTACTTTGGTATTACAATATTATTTGTAAAATACTTCTAATCTGTAACTTGAATGTTATACTAGGTGGGCTGGCTCCTGGCTGATGTGAATCAATCACACTTGATTAAATAAGACTTCAGGTTTTCTTCTAGAAGCCACAGAGTTGAGCTAGATTTCTTCTGGAGGGGCAGCCCAGGATTTCTATACAGAGTAACTCACCTAGCACCTCAGCCGCACTGGGCTTTGCTTACTTCAGCCCCTACGTTCTAAGAGGTGTGACAGTGTTGTCTGGCTTATTTGCTGTAAAAGGCTCTCAGTGTTAGACAAAAGAAGGATCATCCAGAGAAGGCCCTCAGGGAGCAGAAACAGCTGTGGCATCTGCAGCTCTGCAGTGCCACCCCCTGGCTCTGGCTGTGACGGGCCTGCAGACCTCAGACAATGGAAAGCGATTTCCCCACCTCAGGGGACCAAAGCCAGGGGTGGGGCTCACAGTTTGACCGTACACAGCCTGAATGTTCAAAGCCTCTGGCTGTTCTATGATGGCAGTGCTGGCCGAGGTCAAAAGCTCCCTGTGCCCAGGGAGGGCAGCCATTGTCTCCTGGCCACTGACCCCCGTCCTCCTTTTACTGGAGTGATGGGGAGCTGTTCTGCTTCTGCTTCAGCCATTAGTGGCAGGTCCACGTCCTGCCCAAGCATGGCAACCCTCAGAGACACCTGAAGGCCTCGTTAAAGTCACGTGGGTTTTCCCTGCCCCAGAGAGCTGATAGCCTATTTGAGGAGAGGCAGCTTATTACACCTTCTGAAGGATAGAGAATGATTCAAGGTGACATAGGAAGTACACAGTCGTTTGTGGGAGTCTGAATCAGGCGAGAGGAAGCAGGAAGAGCTGGGCCTATTGTCTTCAAAGGCCAGATGCAGCCGGCTCCTGCAGGAAAGTTGAAGGATTTCCCATTTCTGACCGAGGGGAGTTCTGGTCCCTGCATGGTTGCCTTGCCACCGTTAAGAGTCCCAATTGTGCCGGGGATTTAGCTCAGTGGTTTCGCTGCCTGCTACGCAAGCACAAGGACCCGAGTTCAATCCCCGGTACCAAAAAAAAAAAAAATGAGTCCCAGTTGTGCTGATGGCTAAAGATACTCTGGGCGGGCTCTGGGGTTGTAGACCTGTACTGTGGTTGTCTAAGAAAGCCAGAGCTTTCCTTGAAAGGCCTTGCTGCACAGTCGAGATCACTGCTGCTTAATGCTCTCCAGGGAGATGAGCCCAGTCTCCCCTCCCCTCTCCGATGTGAGATTGGAATGCAGCCTAATTAAATAGCAGGAAGGGACTGGCCCCTGGGAGATTGGAGGTGGCAGTGGCTGCAGAGAAATCTATAGCTTGATAGATCTGTTTTGAAATTAGAATACAAGGGGGAAGAAAACTACATGTGGTCATTTTCTTTTTTCCTTTTCAAGCTCTTCCATCTGATTTTTTGTTTGTCTTTCCCTTTTTCACGCTGTTATTGTCACCTGGGCCACCATGATAGATAGGTCCTTTACAGAAATACCAGTGGCTCCTAAACCCAGTGACACACCAAGGTCAAGTGGATTAAAAAAAAGATTGTTTTTTGTTTTTTTTTTTGGTACTGGGGATCGAACTTTGGTCCTTGCGCTTTCAAGACAGGAGGCAGAACCACTGAGCTAAATCCCCGGCCCGGAAAAAAAAAAGATTCTTGAAAAAAATAAAAAAGATTCTTGAGCAAGCCCCTAAGGGTGTGGATTCAGTAGTTCCCAGGTGGGGCCCAGGAATATGTATCTTCAGTAAAAGTGCTGTATCCCATCAGTCCCGGGGCTGATTTTGGAGTCCACTGACCTAAACCCCATTTCCCAGTAGAGGAGCTTACAGAGAGACATACACAAGATCTTAGTGTGTAGTATAAGAAAAAGATGTGGATGAAGCAAAGATGGAGTGAGAATAAGGAACAGTGCCTGGTGCCTGGCTGGGCCAAGTAGAAAAATCCTCTCTCCCCTACGTGAATTATGCGGTGAGCAACTCTGGACCCCTCTTACAGTCAGACTGAGGGACCCACTACCACTCACTGGCCTGGGCCAACAACCACTTCACCGGCTAGCTTTTCTGTTTCACTGGAGGTGCCAGCTTGGCTGGTTCTTTCTCTTCCAGCCCCGGTCTAGATGCTCAGCATGTGTCCCCAACTCCAGGAGAGACCCAGCTGGAGCAGGGGTACCTTTCTCTCAGACCCGTGGGCCCCAGCAGCTACGTGGCTGGGTGAGGGGCTGACTGCAGAGCCCGGCCTCCAGCTGGAAGCCATCTTTGCCTGGGCCTTTGAAGGGCAGGGCAGGACAGCCGGCACCCAAAGAGCCTGGGCACGGTGGGCCACCCGTGGCTCGCAGTCAGCTCCTCTGTGCCACAGTGTACTTTTTGTCCACTGATCCGTAAAATAGACATGTGATATGTCTAACATAAAAGTTCAGGGAAGTCCCATCTGTCTGGAACTCAGCTCCCCAGCAAGCTCCTATTTAGAAAACATAGCTGTGAAATAAATTTGTTTGGAAAAGGACCTAAGTAACCTGCTGACAGGAAGTATACATTAGGAATATGCCCCACCTGATCATTTTTGCCATACCTGACCCTGGACCATCTCTTTAATTGGATTTCAAGCCTGCAGATGGATAGAGGAAGGGACTGCTGGAATCCATCAGGCTTGGTCAAGGATGAGGAGCAAGGGATTGAGCCATCTCTCAGGACAAAGGGATACAACATGCAGCAACATGGATTCAAACCCTGCCTTTAGGGCCATTTGCAGATATTTCTGCAAATGGGTGGAAATAAACAGCTGGATGGATATACCTGAAAGATAAAAGATGTTACAGAACTATAGAAAAATAATTGATTGTTTTCATGACCCTTAATTGCTGAGCTAGCTGCATTATTAATATCCTAATTGAATATGTTACTTCAGAAAAGGCTTTTATTTGAAATTGTTATTTTTTAAGAATCTGATGCTTTGAGAGATATTCAACCAATAACCTAATATTACAGTTTTATTATACATTAATATTGTGTAATATAATCATTTCTTATTTACCTAAAGGGTTGTAGGAAGCTCAAGATTAATTTGTCCATATTATCAAAAGAGTAGAGTTCCATGGATTGTTATTAACAATAATAAAAAATCACTAACATTCATTGAGTACTTTTATGTGCCATACCCTTCTAATGACTTAGCTAATTTAACAGGAAATAGATTCATCTTATGCTAATGTGAGGTACATCAAACTGGAATACTAATTTGAGAGTCTCAAAATACCTTGGAAAAAAATAAATATTATAATTTTCCATATGCAGAAATGGAAGGTTTGAAGAAACTAAAACAACAACAAAAAACTAACATTGGATGTTAGTTACAGGGCAAAACAATGCAACCCAAAGGCCATGATGAAATTCTCCTCTTCCTCATCAAGCTTTTCTCCTGCTCCTTTGCATACTGGTAACATTTCCCCTCTTTTTGCTTTTTCTTTTACCCTAGACCCCCATCCTCATTACCACAGTAATACTGATTTTCTTGCCCCTGCTGCTAGGTAAAGCAGACTTGCTTGTAGGTTCGTTTGATCTCAGATAGCAACTATCAAGTAAAAAACTCAGGAAAAACCCCCTTAAGCCCTCCTGGTATTGTGGCATACTTTGAAATATCTGCATCATTGTCTGATGTCATCCCCACTTCCCTCGGTGCCTGTCATTCTTTGCTCTGCACCATGAGCCGACTGAGACTCCTTTGCAGTACTCCTGTCAATATTTATAGATCAGGTGGGTGGCATGAATTGTCATTCTTTCTGCAAATTCTCTTGACTTTGAAGTTCAAAGCCCCTGACCTGTCAGCCCTGCCTTACACTCCCTGCTTCGTCATCCCCACCCAAGTGGAGCTACAGGGCCATCTGAGTACTTGCTTTCTTGGCATTTCTGGTTTATTCACCTGCATGCCTGTTTCACAGAAATCACTCCCAATTGCTGTACTCTTCATGTCTACAAAGTTGCAGCTGAATTGTGTGAGCTCTTTGCTCACGGTTTTTCTGGTCGTAAGCAGAGAAGAAATGCTTATGTAGCAGCATTCATTCATTCACTTATTCATTCGGGTGTTACCTGCTGGCTTCGCTGGTGTGTATTGTGCTGGGATTAGGGTTCTCAGGGACTGTGTTAGTTACATTTCTGGTTGCCACAACTGGGACAGAGGATGTGAGCTCCTGGCAACTCATGGACAGACCCAGGCATGCTGCTGAGCCTCCTTTGAGTCACAGGACAGTCTCCCACAGCAAAGAAGTATCCATCCCCGAAAGAGTGAAACCCCGTCTTGTAGAAGAAACTAGTAATAAATAAACAAGATACTTTTTTTGTACTGGAGATCGAACTCGGGACCTTGCACTTGCGAGGCAGGTGGTGGCGCCAGAGAGCTACATCCCCAGCCCCAACAAGATACTTTTATATAATAAGAGCCGAGAGGCTATATGCAAAAGTTTGCTAATTTCCATTTTTTTCCTGATTCATCCTCCCTTCATTATACCGTTTTCTAATTTGTCCACAGTTTCCGGAGGAGCTAGCAGCTGCCCTAGTGGGAGGTAGAATTATGCTGATTAGCGGAGGGAAGGAACTTGAATTGGGCACAATGGAAAAACTGTCTGAAGAGAGAATATTTAAGTCGAATCTTGTGTGGCAAGGAATTGGCCACATAAAGACTTTGTACCTGGATGTGGTGGCTCACTCTTGTAATCCCAGTACTCTGGGAGGCTGAAGCAGGAGGATTGCAAGTTTGAGCCCAGCCTGGGATATATTGCATGTTTCAGGCCAGCTTGAACTACAGAGTGAGACCTTGTCTCAGAAAAATATATAACCTTCTTGCTGCTCAAGGATCATAAATTTAAAGCTATTTCACTTCCAGACCTTGGTCTGCACATTTGGAGCAAAACTATGACATTAATTTAGCTCCCCCTACACACCCTACCCTGCCCCCCATACAGGGAATTGAATCCAGGACCTTCACACTGAGCTACATCCCCAGCCATTTTCAATTTTATTCCTTGGTTTTTTTTTAATTGATTTAAAAAAAAAAACAAAAAACAAAAAAAACCCAGAATCTTGGTAAGTTTCCCAGGCTGGGCTCAAACTTTTTTTTTTTTTTTTGGTATCAGGAATCAAACTCAGGACCTTGTGCTTGCAAGGCAGGCGAGGTGCCACTGAGCTAAATCCTTGGCCCCCTGGGCTCAAACTTTCGATCTTTGTGCCTCAGCCTCTCAGAGTGCTGGGATTACAGGTGTGTGCTACCACATCTGGCTGAATTTGGGTTTATATTTTGTTTTGTTTTGTTTTTTGTAATTTCAAGACAGGTATGGTGGTATATGCTTGTAATCCCAGCACTGAGGGAGGCTGAAGCAGGAGAATCACAATTTCAGGTCTTGCCTAGGCAATTTAGTGAAACCCTGTCTCAAAATTTAAAAGGGCTGGGGATAGGCACAGTGTTAGTTCAATAGAACACCCTAGGTTCAATCCATAGCACTGCAAAAAAGAAAAAGAAAAACTTTTAAATTGTAATTTTAGCATGGCATGGTGGCACTCAGCTGTTATCCCAGCACCGGGAGGTAGAAGCAGGAGGATCTGAGTTCAAGGCCAGCCTGAACCACTTAGAGCCTGGCTCAGAAAACCAAAAAGAAAAAAAAATAGTAACTTTAGTGTTCAATTTGGATCAAAAAACAAAAAAACCAAGCTCTTAGGGAGTATTTCTGCTTCTCCATTCCCTGTCCCGAGAAATGTTTTCCGTGGAGTGTAGCAGACTTCCAGAGCCCATCCAGAGTATGAAGGAGGAGTGGTAGCAGAGAAGGCTCGCTGTCTTCACCTTTCCACAGCTGGAATATAAATATTCTGAATGTAAGCTCCTAACCTGATGCTTGGGGTTTTGGTAAGGACACACCTAGGAGTTACTCAGTGCTGAAACAAGCCAGGGAGGGTGGTAAGCCTGAACATAACATCTCCCAGTGTTCCCTTGGCAAGCACACACACACTCCTCGGTAACGTTCCTGACCTCCTTGTGCATCTGCAGTTCCTGGGGACCTTTATTTTAAGAGTGCAAAGGCAGGACCCCCATCTGAGCACAGATGAATGAGAATCTAGGCTGGAGACACACCTGGATGTACGTTCCCTAGGTGGTTTGAATTGTAGTTAGAGTTGAAAATCCTTGTCTTGTGGAAATCTCAAAGAATCTCAGTTCCTGTGGCCTAAATATTTCGCGTATGTCACTTCGCAGGATAGCATCGGGCAGCTGGAGAATGACCTCAGGAGCACCAAGAGTGAGATGGCACGCCACCTTCGCGAGTACCAGGACTTGCTCAATGTCAAGATGGCCCTCGACATCGAGATTGCTGCTTACAGGTACTTCAGAGGGCAAGCTCCCGGGCGGGTGACCAAGTAAGTCCTGGGCTCGAGGAGTCTGAGCAGGGGTGTGAAAAGAAGGGGCTTTCCTGGCCCCTGCCAGGTAAGTTACCCTCTCTGTCCCTCTACTCAGATATATCCCAGGTTCGCCTCGTGAGTCCTAGAGCTTTCTACAAACCTCTGGAGGCTGAAATAAAAATCCACCAGACTCTCATTTTAAATTGGGGTTTATACACCTAGCAAGTCGTGTCAGGTAGTTTCCCACTGGATTCCCAAGGAGAGGAAGAAAAGTAGCTACAGGGGCTATTTTTTGAATGACTGCCATGTGCCAGGGACTACAGTAGAGTCTTCATCAAGTCGTCCAAGGGCTCGGGTCAGCCACAGACCATGTGGCTTGCTCAGGCTCACAGTGGCAGGCTCAGATTCATCCTCCATCTGACTACTTCAGAATAAAGCTCCAAGATTTGAGAGTGTCTTGAGGGTCTGATTAGTAGAAAAAGAATGATAAAAACTATCGGAGCTACAAGAAATCAGATACTGGGACCACTCTTTTATGGTACTGGTTAGGGCAGGCTGGGAAAAGCCTGGTGTCTGACACAGCGTTACTCACTGTGGTTCTGTTCCCTTTGTAGTTTTACACATTGAAAAATACAAATCTTATGTTGGCTGAATTAGGCATTTCCTCTCTCCTGTATGGACTTCTTGCTGCTTTATACCTGTTGCAGTTAAGGTGTTAATTAGGAGAATTATTTCTCCCTAAAGCTTTGCAGACTCTTAATTGTCAAAACTGCGTGTGATGTGGCAAAGGAGCTTGTAGGTTTGCTTCAGGAGCATACTGGTGAGTAGGATAGGCTTCCCTTTGACATTGCTTTGAACACAGGTGCTGGAGGTGTGTGTCTGTGTGCATGCACGCAAATGTGCATGCGAATCTCCAACTCTTTGAGCCTTGGGATGCAATATTCTTTTTTTTTTTTGGTACCAGGGATCAAACTCAGGACCTTGCACTTTAGAGGCAGCCAAGGTGTCACTGAGCTATCTCCCCAGCCCCTGGGATGCAATATTCTTGAGCTTAATCTCAGGAAAGAACTGAACTATCCTTTGGGGTGTCTCTAAAACGAATGGGGACAGGACAGTTACATTCTTTAAAAAGAAAATGTCAAGTTGCCTCCCTGAGAGTTTGTCTCTGTTGGATTTACAGGAAACTGCTGGAAGGCGAAGAGACTCGATTCAGCACCAGTGGATTAAGCATTTCAGGGCTAAATCCACTTCCCAACCCAAGTTATCTGCTCCCTTCAAGAGTCCTCAGTTCTGCAGTCTCCAAAGTCTCGTCCACTGGGCTGTCCCTTAAGAAAGAGGAGGAGGAGGAAGAGGCTTCTAAGGCAGTCTCTAAGAAAACCTCCCAGCTAGGAGAAAGTTTTGAAGAAATACTGGAGGAGACAGTAATATCTACTAAGAAAACCGAGAAGTCAAATATAGAAGAAAGCACCATTGCAAGCCAAAAAATATAATTCTTTGCTTTAAAAAGTTAATGCTTAAGAGGGAGTAATATGCATTTGACGTGTGAAACAGCCTATTCCTGAACCTTAACACCTGTCACCACTAGATAACGACTCAAGGCTTCTGTCCCATAGCTAGCATTGGATACTTCTCCAGTAGGAAAGCAGCCCTT
This sequence comes from Heterocephalus glaber, assembly GCF_000247695.1. The sequence goes on from NW_004624831.1 coordinate 2,540,146, forward strand.
AGCTTGAACACAGCGCAGTCCTGGGGCGTGCGGTCGGGGAGGAGTCTTCTGAGAACACAGCTTTCTCTCCTCGGGCTCAGGCTTCACAGCTGTAGGTGATTCAGGTGCAGAGGCAGCGCGAACTGAGGTGCTAAAAATCTGCCATCGCCGTCCTCTGCTGTGAGCCGGAGTGGAAACCTGTGTTTGTTCTCTGTGCCCAGCCGGTACCCAGCTGTCCAACCTTACTCCAGATGCTCACCGCATAGGCCACTGCCAACAGCAGCCAGTGCTCCCCCGACTGCACTCTGCCAGAAGTCACAAATGATAGGTGTTTGTTTAATGGACATTTTGCTTTCCATTCCCTCCAACTCCATATGTTCTTTTTCCATCCAGGGAAAAAAAGAGACTGGCGTGTATTCCTCCCTTTCTAACACGTGGAGGTTCTTTTCCAGAGAACCTAGCCCCTTGCACTCTCTCTGCTCCCTGGGAAAAGTAGATGCATGCTGGCCGTGCCTGGGACTGCAGTGGCATGGTCCTGCCCGTTTCTCGCCCATCACTTCTGTGGGTTTGAAAACATGGCAGTGATGAATTTTAAGGGTTTTCCCTAACAAATAAAATAATGAAAAGAATCCTTAGATTTTAGGCTTTCCGCTTACTCAGATCCATTTAGGGGAAAAAACTGTTAAGAACATAGCTTTTCACCTTAACTTTAGAAGCACCGTGACTCATCCCAAGCTGCGGTGGAGCTGACCCTGGGTTTGGTAGTGTTAGGTAGACGAGGCGAGTGTCTCCGTGAAGGGAAAGGCCGAGGTGCCGTGTGTGTCAGTTCCTGTGTGGTGGTATAGGATTAGCTCTCTGGGCCCTCGCCCTTGGAATACCAGAGCCCCCTCCCGCGAGGCCAGCCTTCAGGGGCCTTGCCTTCAGCCTCCTATGCCTCTGAAGAGTGCCGAGTGTCAGATACATTGTTGCCAGGACACAGTGCTACTGCCCAAAAGTTAAACCATTTCTGGTCAGTCCACACCACCAGCAAATACAGAAAATAAGTATCTCTCTTTTCTCCAAGAGTCTTCCCCAACAGTGTCCCTATTGCTGGGCAGCGGGGGGAGCCCCAGAATGGTGTGTGTGTCCCTCCCTGGCCCCGGGGGAGTCATTGGAGCATCTGCTCCTCATCTGCCCACCTGTGTGGCGTCCACCTTGCCTGTATTCCTGGGTGCCAGTTTTGAGCAGGATTTGTTCTCTGTCAGTGCTCACTTCCCCCAGGCCAGAGAGAAGGAGCCGCCCTGGCCCTGTTCCAGTCCCGCTTCTTCCTCCTAAACTCCGTGGTGACAAGGACATGATGCTTTTGCAGGACTTTCTTACTCTAGCACATGCTTCAATAGTTCAAGGGACTCAAAAGACACTTTACTGTTCCCTACCCTTAGCCCAGTCCCTGTCTTCAGTCCTTACATTCACTGTGAGACATTAGCAAAAGAACAAATTAAAGTCCCATGAATCTCACCAACTTAACGCGCGTCCTGTGGTTTCTGCTCTGTCACCAGGGGAAGGGCCCCTTTGGGTTCCACCTGGCTCTGACTAATTTGTATTTTCCTCTTTTCAGTGAGTCACCATTAATTACCACGAACTCATTTACAGAAAACCTCAGAGTACCTTACAGACTTGATACATTTTGAGAACGCAGGTCACACAGAAAATGTTCAGACTCCTAAGGTAGAGGGGAAGGAAAGTACGTGACGTCAACTGTTACTGACAACAGGACAGCAAAATGAGTTGAGGAGATGGTAGGAAAACCAGCCTGCAAAGCTGATTAATGATCCCAAAGACCCAGGACCATTAGATGATGAGAACCTCTGCACCCTAAAATCTGTTACTGTTAATAATAGCTCTGCTTTCTTCAGTACTACTGACTGTCTGGGTCAGCCACAGATAACAGAATTATTTAAGCCTCACACCCACTCCTTAGGTGTATTTGTGTGACCATTTTACACTGACAAGGTGAAGCCACACAGTAGCAGAGCTGGGATTCGGCCCTTGGTCTTCAGACTCCTCACTGCTTCTTTCTCACCAGGACTCATTCATGTTACACTGCTCGGAGCCCCAGAACACCAGGCCCAGCACAATCCACTGCCTGTGCCCCTGCGTTCCTGTGAGGCACCAAGGTGTCCGAAGCTCAAAACTGGGCTCTGGACCTGTCCAACCACAAGCTGCCCCTGCCCTGCTACAAATTAGGTAGACTTGATTGCTAGTTCTCTATAAGAGGGTAGGTGGAGTCTCTTACAATTTTGGAAAGGAATTCTGTAGCTTTCTATCAAGGGGCCTGAAGATGATGGAATAGTATAGAAGGGAGGATTCTTCAAGAAGTAATAAATCTTTTTTTTTTTGGGTACCGGGGATTGAACTCGGGACCTTACACTTGAGAGGCAGGCCCCGGAACCACTGAGCTAAATCCCCGGCCCGAGAAGTAATAAATCTTCAAGAGGTAAATTCATTTTACAGCTTTGGCTAAAAAGAAGAATGCTATTCGAGCAATTCCCTAGAAGCTAAAATCCAAATTTATCTCCAGGGTTAATACAAGTTACAAGTGATCATGATAAATTTCTAGACTTTAACCTGTGTCAAGCAAGAAGGGCCAGTACTATCATTCGTGGCTCTAAAGGCAAACAGTGTTTTAACTGTATTCCAAAGTCCACTGGGACAGAACGCAGACTGGGGGCTGCCAGGGGTGGGGAGTGACTGACTATTCAGTGGGTGTGGGGTTTTATTTTGGAGTGAAGGCCATGTTTTGGAATGAGATGGAGGCGCTGTACAACACTGTAAATATACCAAATGTCCTGAATCATTCACTTAAAAATGACTGATATATTATGTAAATATCACCTCAATTTTTAAAACCCATCGGGTCAGGGATTTATGGAATTATCAGAAAAATGTCCCAGAAGGCTCTGGCACCTTCTGCTGCAGCAGAGACCATGGTGCGCCAGCTACGCTAGGTTCACCCTGGCGAGAAGGGATTTCCTTTAGGACAACAGAAGCCAGATCTCCTGGAGTATTGATTTCGAATCAGTGCTGAAGAAAAAGCCAGAAATCGCCTGGGTATAAAAGAGAAAAGAGCAAAAACAGCTGGGAAAATTGCTATGTATGAGCGTTTCTCATTGCTTTCAGCTGTTATTTTATTACCATCTCATCAGACATCTCCAAATTCCTGAAAAACATCTAGCTTGTAAGAGCATATTTTTCCCTTAAAATCAAATGGAGTATACATAGTAATTTAAAATAGAAATAACAGGGGCGGGGATTTAGCTCAGTGGTTCTGCCACCTGCCTCGCAAGCGCAAGGTCCCAAGATCGATCCCAGTACCAAAAAATAAATAAACAAATAAATAAAACAAAATGGAAATAATGGAGAGGGGACTTTACAGGCCCTTGAAACAGAGCTCATGTATGTTTTTCTTTATAGAACCATATAATATTAGCTTTGTGACATTTTTCACTTTAAAGCAGAAGCTAGACTAATGTCATTGTGGATTTTGTAATTTTTTTTTTTTTTGGTACCAGGGATCGAACTTGGGACCTTGCACTTGCACAGCAGGCGGCGAAACCTCTGAGCTAAATCCCCAGCCCTGCATTTTGTAATTTTGAAAGATCTCCCATGAAGAGGCCCTTTGCAGACAGGGTGAGTGCGGCTGCACCCAGCCAAACAAAGGGCTGTCTTCCTTACATTCCCACCCTGCTGCATCCCTTGGAGGTTGGAGAGAATGATTACTACGCAGGCGAATGGGCTCCTCTCGTCCTCCATTCATCTCCTACAAGAGGATTTGATTGCCCTATGTTTTATGATGAGAGTTCACAAGCTTACTAGGTGGGGGCTGGGCCAGCTAGATTTTAGTCTTTCCTACAAAGCACAGGCACAGTGGGGTTATAATAAGGCAGAGTGACTAACACTGCAGATTTTTAAAGATTTATGCTTCTGCAATGCCTCAGTGCCTCTTTGTAGCTCGGACGACAAAGAAAAATGAAGATTGATCCTGAAGGGCTCTGTGGTTTCCTTCCCCACTGATTCAGGCCCTAGGTGCCAGTTGGCTGCTCTCTCCCTGATGAGGCAGGTGGCCCCTGCTCAGTGTCCTGGACAATTCATTCTAGCTCTTCAGGGTTACGAATGCCCAGTGGAGCATAACCAAAATCGGCTGGAGTTTGGGAATAAATTAGTAACAGGTTCTAGTCAACTGCTGGTTGTTGCACACAGCAAACAAGCATCTTTCCTTAGAAATGTTTTGTTTTTTAAAAAAACAGGGTGTCTCACTGTGTTGCCCAGCTGCTTCTGAGCCCCTAGGCTCAAGTAATCCTCCTGCCTCAGCCTCTCAAGTGGCTGGGATTACAGGCACACACCACCAGAAGTGCTTGTTAAAACAAATAAATTATCTGCTATCCCACAAGTAGGAATAAAAGCAAGGTGTAGCATCTATCTTTGATTTCCTAGTGTAAGGATTTATATAGGACATTAAAAATTCTTAATGTCCTTCAGAGTTAAACAATCCTTCATCTTAAGCTAGACTTTAGCTCAATAATAGGGATTCTTTGGGCAACTCAAACTGTCTGTCCATGGAATAATCTAGTCTAAAGTAGAGGCAGAAGAGCCAATATTAGAACTAGGGTGATCTGGGGATTTAGTTCAGTGGTGCCGCTGCCTGGTGCGTGCGCACCACACCCAGCTTCATGATGACCCTGTGAGGCAGGAACCATTTGTCCCCTTTTACAGATAAGAAAAGCTAAAGTTTAGAGAAATTACATGACATGTCTAAGATCATACAGTTTATAAGCAGCAAATCTGGGATTTAAAGCTATGCAGCATGGCACCATAATTCATGCCCTTAACTACTATGCGAATATGCCTTTATGTCTTATTAGGGAAAATACATGCTCCCGGCAATCTTTGTTTTCATCTTCTAATTTAAAATATCATTTAACTACTTTTCCTTTCGGGAAAAGTTTCTTTGGAAACAAGAAAATCATTATTCATTTCAATAAAAATAGTTTCACAATTAGAGCCCTTGAGTATGGTGGTGCACACTTGTAATCCTGGCTCTTGGGAGGCTGAGGGAGGAGGACCACATGTTGGAGTCAGCCTGGGCTACATAAGGAGTTTGAGGCCATGCTGGACTAGACAGCAAGACCTTGTTTCAAAAAACCCTTCAGAGACCACAGACATCATCAGGAAAAAAATGCAGTAAAGATTAAGCCATAATATCTATTCCATGTAAGTAAACATTTGGCAGGCTTTCAAGAGATCAATGTGGCATTTCATTTGTAAGAGGACCGTTGATCTCTATAGGCTGTAAGATTTAGATTTCACCAGTCTAGTTTTGAACAGAGGCCAATAAGCGAACACAGTTTAGAAGTCAATGCGGCCCTTCCTGCTGGCTGCACCCACGTGCCGTTTCAAGCTAGGCTCAGGAGCTGGAGTCCAGCCGCAGTGCGTGCAAGCCTTTCTGGAAGCGCTCCTCGAACAGCCGGTCTTTGGCCAATGTGTCCAGCAGGAACAACAACAAGCTGCCCAGCAACCCACTGCAGTTACGCATCTGATCCAGTGTGGAGGTTTTCAAGTTACAACCAAGTAAACCCAGCAGAGGACTGGCAGAGCTGGTGGTGTTTATGGCCCAGATTGGTCACTGCTACCTGGACATCTAAGTAACTTTCCTCATGAGCTGAAGGATCTTCTCTCCTACAGTTACACTGTCTTAGAGCCAGATCTTCGAAAGACATTTTACAACGCTTTAAGCTTGCTGAGAAGTAAGAGTCTCATCAGTCCATCAAGTTTGATGGAGCTTTTCTTTGAACTTCTGCGTTGCCGTGATGTTTCTGCAAAAGACTTCACACACACAGATTGTGACCGATAGTAAGAGCATAAATGCAGAACAGACATTCATGCATCCCATCTGTGACAAAGGTGGACATTGAGAATCAGCGTCTGCTTGAATCTCCTCTATTACTGGTGGTTTTCAAGATGACAAAATAAGCATCGTGGCTGCAACCAGAAGAAACAAAATAAAAATTCTAACAACCACACACACCTCTGGTAAGCAGCTATGACCCGGTGCCTCCGTGAGAACATGCATGTAGGGCGAACGGGCACACGCTGTGGATGAGCCAACCAGGACAAACTGATGGGTCCCAGCATTGCTTTCAGGAATTCTAAGCCAACTTGCTGGGGTGGGTGGGCTTATGTTCAAGGTCTTGTTAGCCTGGAGTCCAGTGAAGGAATTGCCAGAGGCTAAATAAGCATGTATGTGATTCTAGCTAGGCATGGTAATCCCAGCTACTCAGTAGGCTGAAGCAGGAGGATCCCAAGTTTGAGGCCAACCGGGTAACTCAGTGAGATCCCATAACAGAAATAAAAAGTAAAAAGGCCCGGGGAAGTGGTTCAGCGGTAGAGCACTTGCCAGCATGCATGAGGCCCTGAGTTCTGTCCCCAGAACAGGAATGTATTTGATTCGAGTGGAGAGAAAGGCAGTGCAGTGGACAAGAAGGGAGGCTCAAGGCCGCAGGAGAGGACTAGGACCCGTACCAGAGAGAAAGTGGGGGCATTTAAGGGAGGAACTGAGGAGGCTGCCAGGCACACATCCTGCCAGCAACAGCCACAGGCATCTTTCCTGGGACCTTTGCTCAACATCACCTCAGATGGGATCCAGCAAAACACCAGGACCTGCCTGCTGCCCCATGCTTTCTTCAGCCTGCAAAATGTGCACTTCTTCCGTGCTTTGTAAACCTCTGGGCAGATGTGGCCATGAAGCTTTGCTCAGGGTAAAATTCTTCCTGAAGAGACTCTGTCTTCTCAGCTTGCTGCTGGGCCCGCCAGGGCAGCAGGGCTGAGCCCTGCTCTGGCTCTGTCACTTTCAGCAGAGGCAGAGTGGGGACAGGTGACTGGGAACACGAGGGGCCAACACGGCACTTGTTCTTTCTGCCTGGTGCCTGCCCGTCTGTCCTTGACCTGCAGCAGGGCAGCTATCATCTCTGTCTCTGTCCATGTCACTCCCGACACAGGCAACTTAAAGGAGCACAGGCTGATTTTGACTCACGCTTTTAGTTCATAGCTGGCTGAGCCCAACGCAGGAAGGTACGGTGGAAGGGTCTAGGGAGAAAAGTGCTCACATCTTGGCAACCAGGGAACCGCGGGGAGAAGCCAGGAAGGCAGGACCTCCCTACCGCCTGTCACCAGCCCCAGCTCCCGTACTAGGGAGCAGCAGTTTGCAGTCCACTCACCTCGAACAGCCCCGCTGTGAACGCATGAGACTTTGGGGATCCAAATGCAAGCCACGCAGCCTCCTCCTGCCAAGTACATTTCCACTTCTCCAATTTAACAGAAGCAACTACTCAGCCCTTGTTTCCCGTGTGTGTGTGTGTGTGTGTGTGTGTGTGTGTGTGTGTGTTTGTGTGTGTGTGTAATACTTTCTTGTTCTGTGTGTGTGTGGTACCGGGGATCGAACTAAGGGCCTTGCACTTTCGAGGCAGGTGCGATGCCACTGAGCTAAATCCTTGGCTCTTTTTTTCTTTTTAAACAACCCTTGCTCTTCCTGGGTCTCTCCCCACTGGTCCCCATCCTGGTGCCCTCTTCGAGAAACCCTTCCCTCAGCACCTTCAAGAAGTGCAAAAGGGATGCATTCGAGTTTCCAAGCATGAACTCTCTCGCTCTGAAACTGTATTTCTGCTGGTGAAGCCCACAGACTACAAGCTCGCTGGTGCGGGGAGTAGTTAAGGATCTGTAAGCCAATAACTCAGCACCCTGAGTTATATAATTTGCTGCCTAGCTGTAAGAATAGGTCAAGTACTTACCTCTTTGGGATTTTAGGTTAAGCTCAGGACAGAAGTTAAAAAGAAAGGGCAGACCTCTTTGTGATTCTCAGAGTACTTTTACTGTATTAGGGTCTTTCAGATGTAACACAGTAGGCTGAGCTCCTGGACGATAGGCCACCCCCTCCCTTTTAATACTGTAAACACGCGTGTTCTGGTTTTTATCTAGATGACCTCCCTGTGCACTCCTAGGCGGGGCCTTGGGAGGTGAGGTGAGCGGGCCCTCGGCTGGGACCTGGCCTGGTTGGAGGAGTGGGCCAATGGGGACGTGACCGGAAGCACACACAGCACATCCCTCGTGCTCCTCCTCCCCTTGCCTTCCACTTCCTGGAGGTGCAGAGAGCAGGCTGCTCTGCGCCAGCCCTTCCATGCCCTCTTGCTTGGGAGCCAGCTGACCTTGGACTGAAACAGGAGCCAAAATAAACCTCTCCTCCTATGTTTGGGGTGTTGGGTATTTTGTCCCAGCAGCAAGGAAAGTGACTAAGGCAATGCCTAACACTTGACTTCACTGCATAAGTATTTAGTATTCTACTTAAGCATTTTCCCATTACTCTAACTCATGAGTGGGGGTAGTTTCTTGAGGAAAATAGGGGGAAGGCAACTACTACTCTAAGCCTACAGGTGAGCCTCTGTGGAGGTAAACGTTTTGCTGAAACAGGTGGTTAAATTATCTTTGTGCTTGAAAACAATCTGGGTACTAAAGACAACAATCTTTAAACACTTACCTTTTTTTCTCCACTCAGCTCTCTTGTTACAAATGGGATACTGTAGGCAGCTACTAAAGATCAAGCTTTTTATGAACTGAGGGCTATGTCTCTGGCAAGACCTCTACCACTGAGCTATATGTCCTAGCTCCACTACTGCCTCTTTTAAGGAGTCTCAGGGTCTCGCTGTGTCACTGGTCTAGAAGTCATGGGCTCAAGTGATCCTCTTGTGTCAGCCTCCTGTGTAGCTGGGCTGTGTCTCAATCTGGATCTCTGAGGTGACATCATGCAGTGAAGGGCTGGTGACTTAGAGGGCTTTGTCTCGCTGTGCCTGAGCTCTTGGCCCACAGGGATTGTCATGGTGAATGCCTACTGCTGTACACCCAGGGTCCTGTACTGCACCTCCTCAGTTTGACTTCTGAGCAGGTTCTGAGGTGTGAACACTCGACCCATCCCATGGGCACCACATCCTACCTGACTGCCAATAAACACCCTGGGTACCAGGACTGGGCGAACTTCCCTGGCGGCGGCATCTTGCCATCACACTCACTGCTGACTAGACGCCCATGTCCACTCAGCTGCCCGTGCCTGTCTTCCCGGATCCCACGCTGCGGGCTATTCCCTTGTGGACTTTGATCTCTGCCATTCCGCTGCAATGAACAGTAACCATGTGTACCAGCTGTCCTGCCCGGGTCCTGGGTCCTTCTAGTGAGTTAGTGAACCAGAGGTGGTGGATCCGTAGTGGGATCCCAATGGGTGTAAATGTAAGAATGAAAATATTAATATGTGTAAGAAACACTGAAGAGGTGAAGTCTAGGGCTGCCACTCTGTCCATGGTCCAACAACAGCATCTAGCTCAATCAGTAAGGTAAGTATGTTTCTTAGATATCTATTTTTTTTTTTTCAGCACTAGGGATTGAACTTGTGGCCTTAGCACTGAGTCACTCCACCCCCTTGAGACAGGTTCTAAGTCACTAAGTTGCCCAGGCTGGGCTTGAACTCAGGATTCTCCTGTCTCAGCCTCCCAGAGTGCCAAGACTATAGGTGTGTGCCCCATCCCCAGCATAAATATCTATTTCACGGGAGTTTAACCAACTCAAGTGGGGCTAGGAATGTAGCTCAGTGGTAGAATACATGCTTAGCATGTGTGAGGCCGTAGGTTCCATTCCCAGTACCACCACCAGCCCCCAAAAGAGAAAAGAATAACTTTGACTCAGATACCTTGTCTGTTAAAGGGCTTTGGTTAAGTTTTAAAGAATCCACAGTAAACACAAGTCAAAATAGGCTAAAATAAATTTTTATTAAATGTTAGAAGAGATTTACACACAATTCACAAATTCTTTACAAAACAATTGCCAATCCTTATCTAACTTTGAGAGTTTCTCTACAGATTTGGTTTGCTATGAAATAAAGTTTATAAAATATTTCTTTTAGAAAGCACTGAAATGCTGATTTTAGACAAAATAATGTTTAAAACGGAACTCTTTGCATGAAAGTAAGCTCTCAAACACTTCTTCTTTTTTTTTTTTTAAACACCCTTATTCTTTATCCCAGTGAAAAATAATGCGAAGATGAACATTAAGCTGTTTTACTGAGGAAACAACAAGCATTCTGTAAACTTCTGAAATTCACCTGAATTTTTTATTCTTTCAGAAGCAATGTCAGGACTGGGGATTTAGCTCAGTGGTTTCGCTGCCTGCCGCGCAAGCACAAGGACCTGAGTTCGATCCCCGGTACCAAAAAAAAAAAAAAAGAATTTCTCATTTCCCAACTACATTTGAGTTTCAGATAAACAACAAATCATTGGGCCGGGGATTTAGCTCAGTGGTTTCGCTGCCTGCTGCACAAGTGCAAGGACCCGAGTTCGATCCCCGGGACCAAAAAAAAAGAAAAGAAGCAATGTCATTACAAGGTGACAACCATAGCATGTATGCAAATAAAATTAAAACATAATCACAAATAAGCACCTCTTATTGTAAAATATGTTAAGTTTTATTATACTGAAGGGTTTTGGCGCGGGCAGTAAACCCTACAGGAAACAGTCTTCACAGAATAGCGGTAACTCATCTACTCTAGAACTGAATGACGCCTGTGCAGTAGTGTTGCTAGGATGAATAAAACAGACGCAACTTCGAAAGATGATGGGAACAGGCAGAAGCTCCAAAGCAGCCCGCCGCTCTGGTCTTCCACGCACACCCTGCGGCTGAGCAGAGGCCAGCTCTGAGCCTCCTGTCCACAAGCACGCTTCCTTTTCCCAAAAGGACGCCTGCCCAATCACCAACCTGAAAGGGACACACTTGACAAAGGAGAAAACAGTAACCAATTTAGTTCAAAGACGGGAAGTGAAAATCAAAGTATCTGGAATCACAATTCAATGTTTTGAAGTTTCCCCTGAGCTCTGGTGCTTTTTATATATGGTCTCTAATGAAACAGATGCATTCCACGTCCCAAGTTGTACCCTGGTGCTAAAAATAGGTTCGCTATGTTGACAGCGCGGAGTGGTGGTGGTGATATGTTCTGTGGAAATCTTTGGTGAAATGCAGTCCTGCAGAAGCCTCCTTACTGTCTTCCCCTCCTTGCCTCTTCAAGTTATTTTCAGAGGAGAAACCACAAGACCATAATGAAGAACAAGCAGACCATCCTGAAAAGGGCAGAAAGACTATTTTTCAGTTCTCTGAAAATCAAAGCTGCCTTATTTTTCATAACCCAACACTAATGTGAAATTCTTTGATTTTTAAAGAAAATAAAGGGTCCAAGATAAATATGCTTGCTTATAAACCTACCTCATCACCAAACACTCCATTGCCAATGTTTTTGTTGTTTTTTGTTTTATGAGACAGGGTCTCACCATATTGCCCAGGCTGGGCTCAAGTGACCTCCTGCCTCAGCCTCCTAAGCTGGGCCTACAGGCACACACCACCACCACACCTGGCTAGCATTTGATGTCTTTTTTTGGTGGAGCTGGGGATCGAACTCAAGGTCTTGAGCACCCTAAGCAAGTGCTCCATAACTATAAGCTATACTCCCATCCCCTCCACGTGTCTTTTATTGACTCCCAGGAGCCAATTCTGTGACTATCACATACACAGGCAGGGTTGCTTACGACTAGTTCTCTAAAAGAACTAAAAGGAATAAAGCAAAGCTTATCTTCTTCACAGACTACTGCATATACTACTGAGCACTGGGTCTACCTGGAAAAGACTCACCGATCACAGAGTATCGGGGTCTGTTTAGGAGGTGCTCATTCCTCATAAACGCAGCTCACCACTGTTCCAAGTGATGCGACTCTGAAGCTCTTACCCACTTAATGGAAGCCCAGATAACCCTATATACTCCTTCCCCCTTGGATACTGTACTCGGGGCTGCTGGTCAGCTTGGTGCTATCACAGCAGTCCAGACGCTGTTTCCGAGTCTCTCATCTGGTTCTTGTGGCTCTGCCCCACCCTCCCCAGTGCTAGGGACTGAGCCCAGGGCCCTCACACTGAACTGCAGCCCTAGCCCTCTTATCTCTTTGTTGTTTCGGTCTGTGTTTTTCAAGACGGGGTCTCACCCTGTAGTTCAGGCTGGCCCTCAATGCACTATTAGCCGAGGCTGACCTGCCTCATGTACTCTTGGCATACACTGGGCATGCAGCTCTTTAATTAGAGGCCACAGTGTTACATGCACTGGGCTCCATAGTGGTACTGCTTAAGCAGGGAAAGGTCCTCTGAACTGTAAGGGTGGTTTCTGCCCTTGCCCCAGAGAAATAAATACCGAGAGCAGCGTCTCACTGTACCCACTTAGTTGTATCGTGTCTGCTCTTCATATTCAGTGTTTTCTTCCTCAAAGATGTGAAGTACTGTACCACAGAGGTGTACCCAAATGGACAAATATGTGTGAAATGTTTATATTGGCTTGAAGCTAGTTCCTCTGTCACCATGGGGAAAAGATGTATAAGAATAAAAGAAAGCGATCTATGTCATTACAGTTAAATTGCTTAAAGCACTCAAACCCAAACCCAAGCCCAAACCCAAACCGCCATGCGATGAAAGCTTGGTCCCCAGTGTGATGGTCTAAGATGGTAGAACCGTGAAGAGATGGAGTCCAGAGGAAAGTAAGGAGGTCACAGGGGCTCCACCCTCACCAACAGATTAGCGCTGTCTCAAGGTAGTGGGTCAGGTCTCAGGGGGCTGGATTAATCCCCTCAAGAACGAACTGCTAAAGCGTCTCACTCGCTCTCTTGTACATGTGGCCCTCCCACAGGCTACTGGTTCTGTTCCACTGCTCAGTCACAGGATCCCGGCCAGGGCACCAGCACCATGCTGTCTGGACCTTCCAGCCACCATCGCCATGAGCCGAACAAATGCTTTTAGTTTATAAGTTACTCACAGACTAGACAGCATCCAACCAGAATGCATCTGCTACAAAGTTAAGTCAGACTGTATCATTTCGATTTAGGGTTCACAACTGTGCAATCAATATTTTCCCACCATACTCAGTTAACACCCAAAGTTGTCAACATGCCCTACAAGGTCCTACACCCCTGTATTCCCTGACTGCCAGATCCCAGCCCCTTCCATTCCCTCCCTCACCACACCCTAGCTTTCCCTTTGAGAGCAATAAAGCATTAATTTAGCTAAAAGGTCTTGAGATTCCATAACTTCTCCCCACGTGTCTAGAAAAGAGCTCTGTAAATAACTCGCTAAATCATATTTTCTACCCATCCTACTGACTGGGATTTACCTCTAGAATCTTACATTTATAATCAAGCTCACTTTTTTTTTGTTTTCCTAAGACAGGGTCTCACAATGGTCCAGTTTGGCCCCAAACTCACAACATAGCCCCTTGAACATGTGAAATCCTTCTACCCACTCCACTAGAGTGCTGGCATTACAAGTATGCACCATCATGCTGAGAATGAAGTTTACTTTTTAAAAAAGATAATAATCATTTTCTAAGATTTCTGAAGTTTGACCTCATAAAATTTTCAGGAAATTTTTTTCTTTTGGTATCGGGGTTGAACTCGGGACCTTGAGCTTGTGAAGCAGGTGCCAGAACCACTGAGCTAAATCCCCGGCCCAGGAAATTTTTTATTATATCACAAAATATCCTTTACCTAGATAGGAAAGTTTTACCTTTATATTTTATAATGAATTTTTAAAAATTATTTTTTCTGTTACTAAAATATAACTATTAGTATAGTAGTCTATTTTTAAAAGTGTGTGGCAATACTCAATCACCAGAAGAATTCATCTACCTTTCTGTTAAGAGTCTAAGGTTTAATTTCAATATTTTTCAACAAATGACTCCTAATCCTACTACTAATAACCAAGTGACTTTGGGCAAGTAACTTAACCTCTATACAACTGCCTCCTCATTTGTAAGATCCATTGATGGGTGTGAGAATTAGAGTAAAGCCAAGGAGAAATGGGACATTTATATGGTTTTAAAGTATTCCATCCCAAATATTAATTACAGGAAAAAAATCTTCCAGTCCCAAGACATATGATATATCTTTTGATATGATATACTGAGAAAAGAGTATTAATTTCTATGGCATTCTTGTAAAAAATGTATAACCTCAACCTAGTGATGAGAAAATATATGACAAATCCACAACTGAAGGACTGTCTGTACGGTTAGTGACCAGTAGCAGTCTTTGCTTTTTCTTTATCCTGTGCCAGGATTGAACCCAGGGCCTTCACACTGAGCTACACCTCCAGGACCCCCACCCTTTCTCTTTGCAGTACTGGACAGCAAATTCAGTGATGCTCTATCACTGAGCTACATCCCCACCAATTTTTATTTTTTGTTTTGAGACAGAGTCTCATTAAGTTGCCCAGGCTGGCTTTGAACTTGTGATCCCCCTGTGTCAGTCTCTCAGAGTGCTGGGACCACAAGCATGTGCTAGCATGACCAGCTCTGACCAGTTCTCTTTAGCATACCAATGCTTGGGACAGAGGATATAGCTCAATTGTAGAGTAGTTGCTAGCAAGTCTAAGGCCCTGGGTTTAATCCCTGGGTTAGAAAACAAAGGGTCGTGGCTCTACAGTACAGCTTTTGCCTGGTAGGCCCTTGGTTTGACCTTTCATACTACAAAAAGAAACCATACTTTAAGTGGGGCCTTGTGCCATGTGCCTGTAATCCCAGCACTAAGGAGGCCGAGACTGGAGGATTGCAATATTGAACCCCATCTGGACTACAGTGAGACCCAGTCTTCAAAAAAAAAAAAAAGAGGTTAAATGCATCAAAGTCATAGGAGTGGAAGGTCCAGATCAGTGCTCAGCAGATAGAAGGCTCAGTTCTCAGGCATGGTAGTACATGCCTGCAATGCCAGCACTTGGGAGGCTGAGGCAGGAGAATTGATATGAGTTTGAAGCCAGCCTGGGCTACATAGTCATGAAAGACAAGTGGGCAGGACAGGGGAACCTGGAAGACAAAAGACATGATATCAAAGGGCAATGTAGAATTCTAGATTTGGATCCTGGGAGGGAAAACAAACAATAATGGGAAAAGTGGCAAAATCTGAATGTCTGCAGTTTGGCTAAAGGTATTAATGTTAATTTCATAGTTTTAATAACGTAACTACTGTGGTTATCTAAGATATTAATATTAAAAAAGGCTGGGTGATATCTATAGAGGATCTTTCAGTACTAGTTTTATAACTTTTCTGTCTTAAAAAGCTAAAAGAGGGCCCGGGATTTAGCTCAGTGCTTTTGCCGCCTGCTGCACAAGCTCAAGGACCCAAGTTCGATCCCCAGTATCAAAAAACAACACAAAACAAAAAAACAAAAAGCTAAAAGAAAAAGAAAAAGGTGGGAAAAGAAAAGAAGAAAGTGGCATACACTTGTAGTGCTAGCAGTCAGGAGGCTGAAATGAAGTATGAAACTAGCCTGGAAACATAGTAAAATCCCATCTCAAAGTAAATAAAACAACACAAATGTCAAATTTAGTGGACACACGCACACACATTTTGTGGTACTGTGGACTGAACCCAAGGGCACTCTACCATGGAGCTACATCCCCAGCCCTTTTCATTTTTTATTTTGAGAAAGGATCTTGCTAAGTTGCCCAGGCTGGCCCTGGACTTATGACCCTCCTGCTTCAGCCTCCCAGGTAGTTAAGACTGCCACTGTGCTTGGCTGTAAAGTTGATTTTTCCACCTATGTTCATCAGGGAGATTGGCCTATAATTCTCTTTTTGGATCCTTTTCTGGTTTTGGAATTAGGGTAATGCTTGCTTCCAGGAATGAAGTTGGGAGTATTGCTTCCCTTTCAATTTCATTAAAGAGTTTGAGGAGTAGCAGCACTAGGTCTTCTCTAAATTCAGCAGTGAACCCATCAGGGCTTTGTTGGTAGGTTTCTAACTACATATTCAATTTCATTAGCTGATACTGATTTATTCAGAACTTTTATATCTTCTTGATTCGGTTTGGTAATTCATATTTATCTAGGAATCTGTCCATTTCTTCTGTATTCTCCGTCTTATTAGAATACAGGTTCTCAAAGAAGGTAATGATGATCTGGATTTCTGCAGGGTCTCTTGTGATTTCACCCTTTTCATTCCTCACTGCATGGATTTGAGTTCTTTCCTCCGCCGCCCTCTTTCTTTCTTTCTTCTGGGGATTGAACTCAGGATCTTGCACTTTTTCTTTCCTTTTTTTGATAAGGTTGGCTAAGGGTTTGTCAATTTTATATTATCTTTCAAAGAAGCAACTTAATTCATTGATTCTTTGTATTGTTTTCTTAGTGTCCATTGCATAAATTCTCTGATTTTTATAATTTCCATATGAGCTTTGGGCTTGACTTGTTCTTTTTCTAGAAGCTTGAGGTTCAATATTAGGCTGCTTTATTTGAGCCTGCTGTTTTCCTGATACGGGAATTCACCGGTATAAATTTCCCTCGTAGGAACACTTTCACTGCATCCCATAAATTCCAGTATGTTGTACTGTTATTATTGTTTAATTGTAGAAATTGTCTGATTTCTGCTTTAATTTCATCTGTGACTGGGGACCGAACTCAGGACCTTGTGGTTGCCAGGTAGATGTGGTGACACTGAGCTACATCCCTGGCCCTGTCAAGTCTTATTTTTTTTTTTTTTGGTACTGGGGATCGAACTTGGGTCCTTGTGCTTGCAAGGCAGGCAGTGGAACCACTGAGCTAAATCCCCGGCCCAAGCTAATTTTTAAAGATAAATTGTTTTAAATTTTCCAGCAAGTTGACTTTGGTTAATTTGGTAGTATTATCTTCACAGCAACCTTTTTATGATTTTAAAATAATTAGAAGGAAATGGCATTTAAAAAAAGCAATCAATGTAGGTTAATTTCAATCACAATTGATGCATTAGGTTGATTTTGAATATGTTAATAAGCAGACCATTAATAGACAAGAAGTGTCTCGGCTCATCTTGTTTTCCCTGCCCTGGCCCACTCTGTCATGTTCCTTTCTAGTGGAAAATAATGGCATTTAGAAACCAGGATCTCCTAGCCAGGTGTGCGGTACATGCCTGTTATCCTAGCACTTGGAAGGCTGAATAGGAGGATTTCAAGTTCAAGGCCAGCCTGGCTACACAGAGACCTTGTCTCAAAAACCCAAAACCATGGGGCCGGGGATTTAGCTCAGTGGTTTCGCCACCTGCTGTGCAAGCGCAAGGTCCGAGTTTGATCCCCAGGACCAAAAAAACCCAAAACTCAACAAATAAAACAAACAAAACATGAACAAAGAAAGAGCAAAGGGGGGAAGGTAAGTCCATATAAACTGCTTAGATCAGTGCCTGCCACACAGGAAGCACTTAATAAATATGAGCTGTAACTATTACTTGTGGTCCAGCTCATCTTAGGAAAATCGTAGGTTATGCACAGAACTCTGCTGAGAAGATGGAGTCATCATGCGCCTGTCCGAACAGGCCCTGCTCAGCCTGAGACCCACCTGCATAGCCGCTTCCCCAGCTGCCCGCCGGATCTCCCTCAGAGTCTGGCACCGCTCCAGCAAGTGGTCGCCACAGAGGATGTCCACCTACGGAGACAAGAGACGCCTGCATTGGGCTGCCTTCCTGCCCACAACACCTCCAAGAAATGAGGGGGAACCAACAGTTACTGCAGGTTGGGCCGCGTGGCTTATTTTAGACTTATTAAACCTTCTAAAGCAAGCCGAAAGGTAAGTTGGGAAGAACACTGAGGGACACAGCACTGTATAACATTCAAGATGATTCCTTGAATCTTGGAGAAATTAAATCGTGTCCAGTGTATTCAGCACAAAATGGCACAAGAATATTTTTTCTAAAGGTTTCATGATAAAATAATTAGATAATATTAATGATTAAGAAGGTGATCCTTTAATAGTTCTCTTATGAGGAATTCTTTTATCCAACAATACCATATGTGACTTAAAATACTAAGAAAATTTTTGTGAACAGATCAACCTTAACATAATTTTTTTTTTTGAGATGGGGTCTCACTGGCTATTCCAGGCTGGCCTTAAACTCTTGGCAACCCTTCTGCCTCAGCCTCCTGAGTGCTAGGATTATAGGCATGCACCACCACACCCAGCAGTTTAACACAGTCTTTTCAGCCCCTTACTGATGTTAAAGCTCTAAGATCTACCTACTGTTTATACAGAATCCTCCAGAAAAAATAATGTAGAATTATATACTATATTGCAATAAAATTTCAGTATATTTACTAAGATCAAAATGCAAATCTTTGGGCCAGGGGTTTACCCCAGTGGTTCTGTCACCTGCCTCGCAAGCACAAGGACCCGAGTTCGATCCCCGGTACCAAAAAAAAAAGTTAAAAAATGTTAAACAAAATGCAAATCTTTAATCTCTTTGATTGAGCACTTCCTTAACATTACCTTAAAATGGAGTCAGGTCCTCATCATCTTTTTTCTCCCCACAGTACTAGGAAGTGAATCCAGGGCCTTCTCACTGAGATATAGCCCCAGTTCTTTTTTATTTTTTATGTTGAGACAGAGTCTAACTAAGTCACTAACTTGCCCAGGCTAGGTCTGAACTTGTGACCCTCCTGTCTCAGCCTTCCAGAGTGCTGGGATCATAGTCATGCATCACCACCCCTGGCTAGTTCCTCGACTTATTAATACCTATCACTTAATTGGCTCCATCTCTAGAAGTCCTTAGTTTATAATTTGAGATTTCTCCTTGTCCTTTAAATCAGAATATCACCTCTGACTCCTCCTCCTTTTCCTTCTCACATGCAATCAGCTGCCAAGTCCTGTGCTTCTTTCTTCCTATCCCTCAATTTCATAGCATATCCATCAACTGCTGCCCCTAAGCTAAAACCCCTAAAACCACACACTCCCAAACCAGAATTCTACTTGAAAAAAAATCCTCAGGGCTGGGGGTACCTCAACGGCATGCATAAGGCCTCGGGTCTGATCCCCTACACCAGCACAACCCAGTCCCAAAAAGGAAGTCAATAATAAACCCTACACACTGCCCACACGAACATCTCCCAGAAACTTGCAGCATAGTTGAGAAAGAAGAGTACAGCCGTTGTGTTTAATTAAGTAGCCATGTATTTGACATTATTAGCTAATCCTCACATTCTTGTGAGCTAGGTATTACAATTCCCATCTTCCACACCAGAGTAGTAAGAGGTGAAGACACTAAACTTTCCTAAAGTTACAAAGCTAGTAAGTAGCAAAGTTCAGCTCTGAATCCAGATCTGTCTCTAGCTCTTTCTCCAAAGCCTAAAAAAGCATAATAACTTAAAGAGCAAAATAAAAGATAATAGGAAACAGGGAGATAGATCTTTTTTTTTTTTTGGTACCAGGGATCGAACTCGGGACCTTAGGTAGATCTTTTGTAAATAGGAAGGGGCCTGAGACATGGAGGGGAGAGGAAAAGGAAGGGAAGAAGTACAAAAAAAATTAAGATGTGTTATGCACATGTATGAATTCCCCATAATGAATGAAATCATTAGTACTGCAAACATGTACTAATTTTTTTTTACCTGGGATCGAACTCGGGTCCTTGCACTTGCTTGCGAGACAGGCAGCGTAACCACTGAGCTAAATCCCTGGCCATACTAATAAAAATTTTAAAATCTTGTTGGGCTGGGGATTTAGCTCAGTGGCACCGCGCCTGGCTTGCAAGCAAGTGCAAGGTCCTGAGTTCAATCATGGTACCAAAAAAAATCAAAACCAAAACCAAAAAAAAAACCTTGGGCAAGGTAGTGCATGCCTGTAGTCCCAGCACTTGCAAGGCTGAGGCAGGAGGATCATCCCAAGTTCAACGTCAGCCTGAACTAGATAAAAAAAAAAAAACCCTCCTAAAAACACCATTTTAGTGCTAAAAAACTTCTATAAAGGGCTGAATAAGAGTTTATGTTTTATGGGCCACAGGACATCTGTCATAGCTATTGAACTCAGGTGTTATAGCACACAAGCATCCATGGCTGTGTCCAATAAACCTTTATTTGTAAAAACAGGTGGCAGGCTAGATTTGGTCCTCAGGTATGTGGACCCTGGATTTTTATTGTTTTTTCTTGAGACAGTCTTTTTTTTTTTTTTTTTTTGGTACCAGGGATTGAAATCGGGTCCTTGTGCTTGTGCAGCAGGCAGCGAAACCACTGAGCTAAACCCCCGGCCCTAGATAGTCTTTTGTTTTGTTTTGTTTTTGGTACCAGGGATCGAACATGGGTCTTTGTGCTTGTGAAGCAGGCGGCAGAACCACTTGAGATAGTCTTGCTACATAGCCCAAGTCTCAAACTCCCAGTCCTCCAGTCCAAGTCTCCCAAGCCCTGGGATTACAGACATGCACCTCCACACCCCACTCACCAATGGCTTTCTATGTCATAATGATGTGATTCAGATTTGTAACAATGATAGTGTATACATTTACTAGCTTTAAAACTAGCAGACCAATACTTGTCGGCAAAATACTTTGAAAATATGATGACTTCAGATCTTGCACTCAGAACTCAGATCCATGAAAAAGTAAAGATTTTGAAAAAAAAAAAAAAAGTAAAGATTTTGGAAGCTATTATTATTGTTGTTAGGTATTCAGCAATCCAGAAATCATTATTCTTAGTGGGCTTTACTACATGGTATACTATGACTTGATTACCATGTTTTCCTTTTCAACCCTGAATCTGTTTGCTTGCTTGTTTTTTATGGTACAGGGGCATTCTACCCAGGGCATTCTACTAATGAGTCACACTCCCCAGTTTTATTTTGTTTGTTTTTGGAGACAGGGTCTCGCTAAGCTGCCCAGGCAGGTCTCAAAACTTGATCTTCCTGCCTCAGCCTCCTGAATAGCTAAGATTACACCTGACAACAATTTTCTTAAAAAATTATAATTCACTGTGACAAATTCAAAAGCATAGTATTTATAACAAATTTTTAAGAACCATAACATTATAGCCAGGTGTGGTGGCACACACCTTGAGAAGCTGAGACAGGAGAGTTGAAAGTTCAAGCCCAATACGAGCAATTTAGAGACCTAGACTTAGTGAGATACTGGGTCAAAAAAATAAAAATAAAAATAAAAAATAAATTTAAAAAAGGGCAGACTGTAGCTCAGTGTGAAGGTCATGGTTTCAGTACCACAGGGTAAAAACAAAACCCAAAACGCAGCATTATAGAAAGTAAATGGTAGACCAGGGATTTAGTTCAGTGGCACTGCGCCTGCCTTGCAAGCACAAGGTCCTGAGTTCGATCTCCAGTAAAGCAAAAAAAAAAAAGGAAATGGTAATTCTTTCCACAGTTCAATCCCAACCCCTAGCAAATGGCCAGTTACTGACCATTTGATATGTGTAGTGCTAGATGCTGTGTGCACATGTTGATTTTCAAAATCATGTCTTTACAAAAAAATGCGATCATGCCACAATACCATTTTATAATATTTTAATGAAAACCTCAAAAATTTCATAATCCCAGAATTTAGGAGGCTGAGGCAGGAGGATCACAAATTTTAGGACATCCTGGGCTGCACAGTGCATTCAAGGCTGGCCCGGATTACACAATGAGACTCTGTCTCAAAATAAACAAAATAAAGGGGCTGGGGATTTAGCTCAGTGGTTCTGCAGCCTGCTTTGCAGGTGGCAAGGTCCGAGTTTGATCCCCGGTACCAAAATAAATAAACAAACAAACAAAATAAAATGGATAAAAGAATACATGATTTTTTAAAAACTAACTTCCCTTGGTGTTTTCTTATTTTGTTTGTTTGTTTGGCCACAAACCACTTCAAATGCAGTTTATTCCTCAATAGTTCACTGGTAATTATTCCTCCCTGCTAATAAACAACCATATAGAAAGGTCACATATCTGTAAGCAAAACACACAGCGCACTGCCTACCTGGGACTCCCTGGCTTAAAGAACGTCCACACAGAAGACTCAAGTGTCTGGGAGACATCAAAAGTCTTTTTCTGATCACTGGCTACCCAGCTTGATGGTTCCTTCACATCAGAACTAACTCAGTTATTTACTTTCTCTGGGATGCAAAAAGCTTAAAAGGTCATAGTCACAAATTAATAGGTGTGCATATTTGATAACTGGGTTGCACTGTTTTAATATTTTGGTGAAATAAGGGAAATATTCCTTAAGGAAGGAAGGAATATTTACTAGAGATCTAAGAGCTGACAGAGAAAATTAAAGGTTGAAACAAAATTTAAATCATTTTATTTCTTTTTGTTTGTTTGTTTGTTTTTGGTACTGGGGATTGAACTCAGGACCTTGCGCTTTCGAGGCAGGCGCTGGAACCACTGAGCTAAATCCCCGGCCCTAAATCATTTTATTTCTAAATGTTACAAACCTTGAATTCTACAAAAAAAAGAGAAGCCACATTTTTATATAATAAAATCAACTTAGAAGATAGATAGCTACTATTCAACGCGGTGACTATAATTAATAACAATGCCTTTTTGTTGATTTTTTGTTTTGAGGTACCAGAACTAAACCCAGGGCCTGATATGCTAAAAAAACAATCCATTCTTGAAAAGTACTGAGTACAGATTTTAAGTATTCTCACCATAAAAAAATAAGCACGAGGCCATGCTATGTTAGTTAATTGACTTAGGCATTCCATAGTATAAACTTCTTGTCTACATGACAAATACGTATCATTTTGTTGATTAAAAAAAAAAAAGGAGCTAGGTGTCATGGCACATACCTATAATCCCATCACTTGAGAGGTTGAGGCAGAAGGATCACCACAAGTTCAAGGCCAGCCTGGGCTACATAGTGAGTTCAAGGCCAGCCTAAACTACATAGTGAGACCCTGCCAATCAATCATTCAATCAATCAATTAATCAGTCAATGGGGAGAACCCAAAACCCTAATTTTGATCTTTCTTAAGTCACCAAATAGAACACTTATAAATAGGAATTGTGCTCTGATCAAAATCTAGCCACAGAAGATGTAATCTAAATCCTACAGAGGGCGGTACTGGGTATCCTTATTTATCTTATGCTATCAGAGGCAAGTTTTCTGATTTCTGTTTTTAGAAATAATATACTGACATGAGATCACTCACAATTCTTTATCCAGGAGACCTTGTTTCTAACCAAAAGCCTAAGAATAACTTCAAGCAAGCTGGGTGTGGTGGCTCATGCCTGTAACCCCAGCACTCTGGGAGGCCGAGGCAGGGGGATTGCAAGTTCAAGCCCAACCTGGGCAATTTAATGATTTAGTGAGACCCTGTCTCAAACAAACAAACAACTTTTAAATTAGAATAATGATAAAACAAAGCTAAACAAGCATGCATTTTCACTGGCCCCACAACTGGAACTATAAGTATATTAGTATTTTAATGTGTAACAACACATAAGATTTCCATCTTATAACAACAACAAAAAATACTATATACTTAGAATAGAAGATACTTTTCAATCCTTAAAAAACTGGTAGTGCCTATATTAGACAGATTTTTCACTTTTCTAGGTGTTTTGAGCTTTTCTCTGACACCAACAGACGGTTATCAATGGCAATAAGAAATGGACAGGAAAAAAAAAAAAGAAATGGACAGTAAACCAAATGAATGTTGGAGGAAGGAATCACTGTGCATCAATATTCAATTA
The DNA here is from genome assembly GCF_000247695.1 of Heterocephalus glaber. Next base: position 2,563,684 of record NW_004624831.1, read on the forward strand.
ACATTTACAATGTCTATAGAATTATAAAACAAAACCCACTGCATGAAATCCTAGGATAGTTCTTTCTTCAATATGCTAAAGGTAATCTTACAAATTTACCTGTTGTTTTACATACATGTACTGTACCTGACAGGCCGGATCAAGACTCATTTTTCTTCTGAGGAATTTTTCTACATGCCCAATAGTTGCTTCTCCTGAAACTCGGACAAACTTCTTTTCTAATGGCTACAAAAATGAATAAATAAAACTATTTTCAGACTACATATATGTATATACATAGTATGTATAATATTTAAAACAAATGTTAGAGCAAAGATGATTCAGCAGGCCTTCCTTTCTTCCTGTCCTGGAATGCAACTCAGAGCCTCCTGCATGCCAAGCATGCACTCTAACACTACACTACATCCCCAGGCTTCAGTACTTTTGTTTTGGTGTGGTGTTTTGAGAAGGGTCTCATTCTGTTGCCCAGGGTGGCTTCAAACTCACAGCACAATCCTTCTGACCTCTCACTGGCAGGGCTGGGATGGGATTACAGGCATGTCAATAGACTCTTGAAAGAAAAACTGCCATCAAATTTGAGTCAGTCCACTGCAGTGCCCACCGTATTTGAGAGCGTTTAATCAGGAGCCATTTGGGGAAGGGAATGTTTAAGACTGGGCCACAAAACAACTATACGCCTGGGCTTTTGGGGTCAGCTTAGCCCAGGACTGGGTGAGAGATGGCCACAAGAGACAGCTGTGCAGACACCGTGAGCTGGACACAGATCGCCTGGAGCTCAGGCTGGGAAGGACTCGGGTACCCTCTACAGTAAGAAGCCAGGCAGGCATGTGCAGCTTCCAGAGAGCTATGTCTGGAAGTGCTAGCACTAAGTCCAGCACACCGCTTGAGACCCCTCCCTATATTAGCACAGAACTGAATAGTCTGATTGCTTTCTCCATCTACCAGCTTGAGCAAGAATATGGCTTGACTCGGATAGTCGCTACAGCCTGGGATGTATGGAGCAGGGGCTCTGGAGCAGGGGGTACCTCACAAACCCTCTGGGTGTAAAGGTGGGGAGAAAAAACCATGACTGGGGGTGCACAGAGGACAGAGAATGTGGGAACTGCCTGAGTGACTACTGCCACCACTGACCGACCACGCTCAGTGGGAAAAGAAGGGCAGGACTCAGCATTCACATAAATATGCGATGTGGAAACAAAATAGGTCTTAACAGTGATTCACTATCTCTCCCCCATCTCTACTAGATTCCAGGACTGCAGACCCTGGAAAGAAACCACTCATTCAAAAACAGGAATTTCTTTGGACTCTTTGCTTCACTGGTTCTTTACGGTTGGGTTTTTTTCTTTTCCTTTTCTTTTCTTGTTTCTTCTTTTCTGTTACTTTTACCTAATTCTATTAATTTCTTTTTACTCTTTCGTAGGACCCTTTATCTTGCTTTTTTCTTATCTTTTTTTATTTTTCAAATTTTACTCTTTTTTTGGTACTGGGGATCAAACTCAGGAACTTGCCAGGCAGGCGCTGTGGCACTGAGCTAAATCCTTGGCCCTCAAATTTTACTTTTGTTTTTTTGGTACTGGGGATCGAACTCAGGACCTTGCCCTTTCGAGGCAGGCAGCAGTACCACTGAGCTAAATCCCCAGCCCAAATTTTACTTTTGTATTTTCCTGTTCCCATCCCCTCTTTCTTTTTTTTTCTTTTTTTTGGTACCAGGGATCGAATTTGGGTCCTTCTGCTTTCGAGGTAGGCGGCGGAACCACTGAGCTAAATCCCCGGCCCTGCCATCCTCTCTTTCTTTTCTGAAACTGGGTCTCACTACGTAGTTCAAGCTGGCCTTGAATGCAAACTTGATAGAGCCTTCTGCTTTAGCCTCTCAGGTACTAGGATTACAGGCACCCCGCCCCCCCCAGCCCCTCCATCTTTACTAGTAGAGCCATTCAGCTTTGTTAACCTTTGGATACTCAGTAAATTCTATGCTATTACTGTTGAATTCTTTTCTGTTGTTGATGGAAGTATAGTTGCTGCCTTTTGTACATATTTACTGTATGTCAACATTTGGTTTGTCTTTGCCTTGATACTATTTTATGGACCCCTTTTCTATGGTTAAGGGAGGTATATTATCAGTTGTTATGGTATGTCAATATCCAGTTTTGACTTTGATTTATTATTGCTGCCGATTTCTTGATATTGCCAGGGTGCCAGAGTTCTTGCTATTAATTGATTTTCTCTGTATGCCAATATCTGGATTGCCTGCATGTCATTAACAAAACTGTGGAAAATTTCCAGACAACTAGGTGCTGGGCCAATTACACTGCACCCTCTTCTCCCAAATTAAAGGAGAGGGTTGGATCTTGGGACAGAGGCAAAGGCCTATAGTTAGCTATGCCCAGAGTGCATCACTGAAGAGCAGACACTAACAAAAGAGACAACAATAGGGGCCAGGATTTAGCTCAGTGGCACCGCCCCTGCCTCGCAAGCACAAGGTCCTGAGTTCGATCCCTGGTACCAAAAAAAAAAAAGACAACAATATTCTGCATACAAGAAACACATTTAATTCAAAAAGAAATCCATAGGTTAAAAATCAAGATAGAAAACAATATCTGTTGCATCAGGACCCCCAAAACAAGCAGAAGTAGCTATCCTAGTATCAGACAAAGTGGACTTCAAGCCAAAACTGATCAGACAAGGAAAAGGTCAGTACATATTGGTTAAGGGAAAAATTCAACAGGACGAGATAACAATTATAAACATATATGAACCAAACACCAATGGACCCAACTTCATACTAGATAAACATTAGCACAATTATAAGGGGGACTTCAATACCCCAGTGTCATAATTAGATCAACTAGACAAAAAAAATCAACAAAGAAATATCAGAGTTGAACCAAACTTCAAACAAACGGACTTAGGATAAAGAACATGTGGGTTTTTAAAAAATACAATGGAGTACTACTCTGCCATAAAGAAGGTTGGGCTTCAAATATTTATAGCTAATGGATGGACCTTGAGACCATACTCTTTGTTTTTTTTTGGTACTGGGGATCAAAATCAGGACCTTGAGCTTGAGAGGCAGGTGGGAGAACCACTGAGCTAAATCCCCGGCCCACTTTTCTTTTTTTGGTTAAATTCTTTTATTGGTACATTTTAGGTATACAATACATTTACATTTATCACTGGGTGCTTGTACCTGTACATGATGTATTTTGGCTATTTTTTTCCCCATTCCCTGGCTCCCTTCACCCCCTCCACCCTTTTATTTACAAAGACTTTGTTTCCATTTTTTCCTTTTCTCATAATTTTTCCTTCCCCCTTCCCCTCCCACTTTCCCTACCCCTTTGGACCTTTTCTTCCTATTTCAAATTACCAATTATTCGTTTTAATCATTTTAATCCTTATTTACACTTTCAGTTTCTCATACTAGAGAAACTATTTGGTATTTACACGTGTGTCCTATTTATTTCACTTAAGAGGATGGCCTCAATATGCATCCATTTAGCTATAAATGTCTCTAGTTTCTCATTCTTTATGGCTGAGTAGTACTCCATTGATAAAAAAATCCACATCTTCTTTATCCAGTTTCCAGTTGATGGGCACTTAGGCTGTTTCCATGTTTTAGCAGTTACAAACTGTGCCACTATAAACACGGGTGCACATATATCGCTGTGGTATGATTCTTTTAATTCTTTTGGGAAGATACCCAGCAGGGGAATAGCTGGGTCAAATGGGACCTCCAGCCCTGGTTCTTTGAGGTATCTCCATACTGATTTCCACAGTGGCTGCACCAGTCTGGACTCCCACCAACAATATTCCCCCCAAACCCCCGCCAGCATTTGTTATTGGTTGATTTCTTGATAGCAGCCATTCTTTCTGGGGTGAGGTGGAATCTCTGTGCTGTTTTCATCTGCATCTCTCAAATGACCAGTAATGCTGAACATTTTTCATATGTTTATTTGCTGCTTTTACTTCTTTGAGAAATGTCTGTTCATTTCAGATGCCCATTTTTGAACTGGGTCTTTGAATTTGGGGGGGTCTGATTTTTTTCAGTTCTTTATATATTCTAGATAGTAGTCCTTTGTCTGAGGTACAGCTACTAAAAATTTTTTCCCACATTGTAGGTTGTCTCTTAGCTCTGTTAGTGGTTTCTCTTACAGTGCAGAAGCTTTTTAATGAGATCCCAGTTGATTCTTTGTGCTCGTTCCTGTGCTACTGAGGTTTTGTTCATAAAGTCTGTTCCTATGCCAATGCCAAGACTATACTCTTAAGTGAAATAAATCAGACACACGTTTAAATACCACATTGTTTCTCTGGTGTGAGAAAGTGAAAGCAGAAATAAGGACTGAGATGTATAATGGATGTTGGGAAATGGGAAGGAAGTGTTCAAATGGGAAGAGGAACAAGGGAGGGGGGAGGGAGAAAGGAATGGACAAGAAAAAAGTGAAAACAGAAGGAAAAAATGGAAACAAAGCTTTTGTACATAGGGAGGCTTGAAGGGGAAAAGGCATAAAATAAAATTTATTGAAAACAAATAAACAGGGCTGGGGATTTAGCTCAGTGGTTTTGCCGCCTGCTGCGCAAGCCCAAGGACCCAAGTTCGATCCCCAGCACCAAAAAACCCACAAAAAACAAACAAATGGACTTAACAGACTACAAAATGTTCCAACCAACAACAGAATACATAGTCTTCTCAAGAAGAATGTGGAATTTTCTCCAAAATAGACTGCACACTAGGCAATAAAGCATGCTTCAGTAGATGCAAAAGAATCATAATTATCCTATATTATCAGATCAGAGTGCAATTAAATTAGAAATCAATGGCAAAAGAAATCACAGAAATTCTGCAAACACATGGAAATTAACAGACCCTTGAATAAGCAATGAGTTACAAAAAAAAAAATCAAGGAAGAAATTAGTTCCTAGAATCAAATGATAATGCCCATACAATATACAATATACCAGAACCTATGGGATGCAATGAAAGCAGTCCTAAGAGGGATGTTTATAGCTGTGAATGCTCCCATCAGAAAACCAGAGCCCAAATAAATAATCTAATGATGCATCTCAAGGTCCAATCCAAATCCAAACCCAAAGCTAGTACATGGAAGGAAATTGTAAAGGAGAACAAAAATTAATGAAACTAAGACAAAAAAAATACAAAGAAACAATGAATTGAAGAGGTGGTTCTTTGAAAGAATAAACAAAATAGACAAACCCTTGTCAATCTTACCCCAAAAAAGAAGAGAAAAAACCCCAAATCAATGCCGTTAGAAATGAAAAAGATGAAATCACAATGGACACTGTTGAAATGCAGAAGATTAGTAACTACTCTGGAAATCTTCATTCTAATAAATCATATCCAAATAGACTTTATCCCAGGGATGCAACGATGGTTCAACATATACAAACCAACAAATGTAACACATCATATAAACAGAAGCAAGGACAGAAATCACATGATCATCTCAATAGATGTAGAAAGAGCCTTTGACAAAATCCACCAGCATCCATTCATTTAAAGAAAAAACTCTGAACAAAATAGGTTTAGAAGGACTTAAAAAGCCATTTATGACAAATCTACTGCCAACATCATATTAAGTGGAGAAAAGCTGAAAGCTTTCCCTCTAAAATCAGGAACAAGACAAGGATGTCAGCTATCACTGCTCCTGTTAAATAGAATAATCAAAAAACATTAGCCAGAGCAATGAGGCAAGAGAAAGAAATAAAAGGGATATGTACAGGAGAAAGTCAAATTATCATTATTTGTAGATGACATGATCCTCCACATAGAAGACCCAAAAAATTCCACCAAAAGTCCTAAATTAATAACCAAATCCAGAAATGTAGCAGAATATAAAAATCAACACACAAAAATCAATAGTGTTCCTGTATTCCAAAATGAGCTCCCTGAGAAAGACATCTGAAAAACAAAACCATTCACAATAGCATCAAGAAAAATTAAACACTTAGGAATTACACCTGACCAAGGAAGAGAAAGAACTCTACCACAAAACTATAATTCTCTGAAAAAGGAGAAGACATCAGAAAATGGAAAGATATCCCATTCCTGGATAGGTAGAACCAATATTGTCAAAATGGTCATACTGCCAAAGCTGATATACAGGCTTAATGCAATCTCAGACACCAATAACATCCCTCACAGAATTACCCCCCCAAAATAATCTTAAAATTCATATGGAAGAGACACGGAATAGCAAAAGCAATATTGGGCAACAACAGCAAAGAAGGATGCATCACAGTCCAACTCCAAATTATATTACAAAGCTATGGTGATAAAACAGCATGGTACTGGGACAAAAACAGTGCAGACCAATGGAACAGAAGAGAGAACGCAGAAACAATAACCCCAGGCACATTCAGCCAACTGATCTTTGACAAAGCAGCCAAAACATACACTGAGGAGAAGACAGCCTCTTTAACAAATAGTGCTGGAAAACTGACTACGCACATGCAGAAGATTGAATTTAGACCCATTATCCCTCACCACGTACTAAACTAAAACCAGAATGGAGCAAAGAACTAAATGTTAAAGGAAACATTTAATCTACAAGAAGATAAAATCGGTAAAATTCTTGAATACTTAGGTGTAGGCACAAGAAATAACATCAAGAAACATCAGATGGGGGCTGGGGATTTAGCTCAGTGGTTTCCTCACCTGCTGCACAACCTCAAGGACTTGAGTTCAATACCCGGTACAAAATAAAGAAAGAAAGAAAGAATCAACAGATGGGATCACATCAAATTCAAAGGCCTCTGTGTAAAATGAGAATGTAATCCCAGGTATGCCTGGGACAGAAGACTAAGATCTGGAGCATATAAAGAACTAAAAAAAAAAGTGCAGCCCCTAAATAACCCAATCAAAAAATGGGCAACTAAAATGAGCAGACACTTAGAAGAAGAACAAACAGCCAGTGAATACATGAAGGGCTTCTCCACTGCTGGTGGGAACTAAACTGGTACAGTCACTGCAGAGATCAGGACGGAGAGCCTTCAAGAACTAAAACTAGAGGTTCCGTTCAACCCAGCTGCTCCCCTTCTAGGGATCCTCCCGAAAGAGTAAAAGACATCGTATTACAGGAACAGCTGCACACCCATGTTTATAACAGCACAATTCATAATAGGTAAATCTTGGAAGCAGCCTATATGTCCATCAACAAATAAGTGAATAAAGAAAATTTGGGGGGCCAGGGATTTAGCTCAGTGGTTCCACTGCCTGCCTTGCAAGCGCAAGGACCTGAGTTCAATCCCTGGTACCAAAAAACAAACAAAATTTGGTATCTATCCCAATGGAGTACTACTCTGCCATAAAGAAGGATAAATTTGAGCCATTTGTAGGAAAATGGATGCATTTTGAGACGAAAATCTTAAGTGAAATAAGTCAGTCACAGCTTAAATATCACATGGTTTCTCTTACAGGAAGCAAGGAGTTTTTACAAAAAGGAAAGGAAACAAGAGATGGATGGTGGAAGGGAGAAGGAGATGAAAGAGTTTTTTCTACTTATTTGTGGTTTAGGGGACTGGACCCAGGGCCTCACAAACATAGGCAAGTGGTCTCTTACTGAGTTTATCCCCAGTCCATGCTCTTTGTTTTAATACCTCCCTCATCAAAAACAAAAGAAAAAGCCAGGTGCATGCTTATACTGTAGTCCCAACTATCTGGAGGCTAGACAGGAAGACTGCTTGAGTCCAGGAGTTCAATGTCAGCCTGAGCAACATAACAAGACTCGGTCTCTCTAAAAATAAAAATTTTAGGACTGGGGATTTAGCTCAGTGGTTCCGGCACTTGCCTCGAAAGCTCAAGGTCCTGAGTTTGATCCCCAGTACCCAAAAAATAAAAAAATAAAAATAAAAATTTTTAAAAAGAAATAATAGAAATAAAACTCGGAGTATTCAAGTACTGAATTTACACCTTAAAGATAGAAAATAAGCTGGATGTAGCAGCACATGCATATAATTCCAGTACGTGGGAGGCTGAGGCAGAAGGACCTCAAGTTTGAAGGCTGCCTGAGCTACACAGTTAAGATCCTATCTTAAAAACATAAAAACCAGAAAGAAGAAACAGGATAGAAATACCCAAGATCAAATGTCCACAACAACTTAGGTTCAACAAAAAAAAATCGGAGGGAAAAAAAGATGGAAGAGGGACGGCAAAACTAAAAACATGAAGGGTTATAAATGACAGATAATGCAACCAATTACAATATTTGGACCTTATCTGTACCCATATTTAACAAAACCTATAAAACAACATTCAACTGAATTTGTTAAAATTAACTTAGCTAAAGATATCAATACTGTAAGTCTATGAAATTCAATCTGGGAAATTTTTGTTTTGTTTTTGGTACCGGGGTCCTTGAGATTCCACAGCAGGCATCGAAAACACTGAGCTAAATCCCTGGCCCTTGTTTTGTTTTTTGAGACAGGGTCTCTCTTCGTAGTTTGGGCTGACCTTGAACTCACTATGTAGCTCAAGCTGGTTTTGAACTTGTGGTGACCCTCCTGTCTCAGCCTCCCAAGTGCTGGGATCAATCTAGGAAACTGAACTAGTGCACAGGCATTTGATTATAAAGTTATGACTATTATGATGGGTATTTAATTACTTATTTGGTGCTCGGAGGTGAGCCAGCAACTTGCACAGATAAGCACATACTCTATCGAGTCACATCTCCAGCCCCAGTGAATGACCATTAATTTTAGAAAGGGTAGCTAGCACTGGGTCAGGAGTCAATTCAGTGGTAGAGTGCTTGCCTGACTCACCCAAGGACCTGGATTCAATCACCAGCACATGGGGAAAAAAAGCAAAGCAGTATTATTACCAGTATTATGTTTGTAAAAGTAGTCTTTATCTTTTAGAAGCAAACAGTAAAAAGAATTATTTACTGATAAATGGTATAGTCTGGGATTTGCTTCAAAACTGAATGACAGGTACCCAGGCATGGTGGCATGTGCCTGCAATCCCAGCACTCTGGGAGGCTGAGAAAGGAGGATCACAAGTTTCATCCCAGGCTGGGTAACTTAGCAAGATCTTTTCCAAAATAAAGCATTTTTTTAAGAAGGCAAGAGATGTAGCTCAGTGCAAAGGCCCTGAGGAAAAGTGGTAAAGGTGTAAACAAGATTGGGCATAAGTTTATAATTACTGCAGTATACATAAAGGTTCATTATACTATTCCACTTTTCTGTGAGCTTTTAAATTTCCATAATAGGGTAGACACAGTAGCACACCTGTAGTCCCAGTTACCTCAGAGTCTGAGATAGGAGGATTACTTGAGCCTAGGAATGGAGTTCAAGACCATCCTGTGCGATATAGCAAGATCCCATCTCAAAAAAAAAAGCAAAACAAACCAAAATAAAGGTTTTTCTTTCTTTTTTTTTTTTAAAGGTTTTTCTTTTAAATGAAAAGATTAACATCTAGACATGCATGGCTACAGTATGATGCAATGATCTGAGGCATAGTGGCTGACGGGTAGAGGGAACATAAATTTTGAAAGTAGAAACTAATGCTTACCTAAGCCTCTTTCTCTCAGGACAATTCAATGTAAGCAAAAAGCTGAGGAAATCAGGACTAAAAGCATAACTTTTAGGAAACTTCATAAGTGTTTTTCTAGCACTAGCAGAGAAGGAGCCTGAAGTGACTACCCTGGGGACCAGGGCAGGTCAGAGACACTTAAATTCCATATAATCTTATCTCAAGTTTGGATCTTAAATCCCTTCCAGACTGAATTAGATAAACACTTCGCTTTTTATGTCTTCAGCTTGCCTGTTACCCTGGCAGGACCAACAGATGGCCCATTGTTACCACAGCCTGATAGACAAGAGGCATGAATGCAGGTACTCCAGGGACAGATCTCCTGAGTTCAAACCCCAGCTCTGCCATTCTCTAGGTGCAAGTCTTTGTGAAAGTTGCTGAGCCTTTCTTCATCTGTGCCGTTTGTAAAGCAGGAGAGAAAATAGCATCTACCTTATGAGGATAAGTTAATGTGTGCAAATAACTAATAATATCTGACACATTGTAAGCACTGAAGAGTTATTACTGCTGTATTGTGAGCCAGTTGTCTCTAAAATGACTTGTATCATTTTGCTCTGTATGTCAAGGATTCTAACTCCTATAGGGAACCCAGTTGTCATCATGGGACATTGGTATCATCTGGATAAAAATGCCAAAGTTCTTTTTTTTTTGGTACTGGGGATCAAATTTGGGACCTTTCACTTGTGAGGCAGGCACTAGAACCACTGGGCTAAATCCCCAGCCCCCAAAGTTCTTACTTGTATGTGTGTGTGTGCGTGCGCGTGCACATGTGAAGGTACAAAAATACTGGGATTCGAATCCAGTACCTTCCCACTGAGCTACATCCCCCTTTGAGACAGGGTCTTCCTAAGTCGCAAAATTGTCCAGGTTAGGCTTGAACTTGTGATCCTCCTGCCTCAGCCTCCCAGAGTGCTGGGATATAGGTGCCACAAGGAGCCTGGCAGTTCTCATGTTCTCTGAATGCAGGCAATCTCACTGAAGAGGAGATAATGCAGTACCCCAGTAGAGTGGTCCCGAAAGGTACCTCACCACAAACAGCACAGCCTGATTAGAATGAGAATCCCATCTGAATTCCTAAGAAGCTGCACCCAGACAGTTTAACTGGATGCCTTCCTGTCAACCAATACATTTCTGAAGGTCAGATTCTGGGCTTACCATCTTAACAGCAGGCTTCAGGTATACCAGCAGAGGACAATCTAGTCCCAGTTTCTAAATTCCTGGTGGCCTCCTTACACCAAGTATTTGATAAACTTAATTTAGCTAAAATTATCAACACTGAAGTTCTTAGAATTATGAGATAAGCCAGTATCTGAAAGATAAAAACTGGCAACTCACATTATTCCATGCTCACAAGTGAAAAGGGGCTTCCCCCTCTATAATTCACACAGCTTCTTCAGGAGATAATTTGCTTCTTCCCCCGACACCCGACACTTAATAGCTTCCTATTTGCAAATAAACAGAAATAAAATTCCAGATTCCAGCTATCTGAAATTAAGTACAGCAATCTTTCCTGCCACATAAAACACAAAAGGGTAATGACTGAAATGGACTGCATCACAGCTATGCTTAAATCCTTGAGTTTATAATAAAGTAAAAATAAAAACAACTAAAATTAATTGGCCATCCAGCCTGGGCTACTTAGTGAGTTCAGGGCCAGCCTGAACTACAAAGGGAGACCCTGACTGAAAAAAAAAATTAATTGGCCATGACTGGAGTTAGCCGGTGAGTTAACTCATTATTTTGACTTTGGAACATAAGAATCAAGCATTTAGCCTGTCTTTCCTATATGAACTGTACCAATGAGTAACCAAACAGACAAAAGAAAGTTTCTCCACCTTATAGAACTATTCCAACTAATTAAGACATGGAAAGATAGCACCAGCTTCAACTCCTAGAATATCAATGCACTTCCAACAGGAGCCTGAGCAGCTGCTAATGTTAGAAGCCCTCTGCCCCTCCAGATGGCGGGAGACACGACACGTCGCATATTTCTGCTCCCCTAATGCAAGCCTGTCTCATCAATACAATAAATTGCAAGAAAAAAAAACGGGGTCTGGGGATTTAGCTCAGTGGTTCCACCGCCTGCCTCAAAAGCTCAAGGTCCTGAGTTCGATCTCCTGTACCAAAAAAAAAAAGAAAACAGAACTTTGTTCAGATCCTGACAAAGTGTTTTTTAAAAAATCATACTATAGCAGGGGGTGGTGGCGCACACCTGTAATCCCAGCACTGGGGAGGCAGAGGCAGGAGGATCGCTGTGAGTTCAAGGCTAGCTTGGGCTACATACTGAGTTCAAGGCCAGCCTGAACTACAAAGCAAGACCCTGTCTCCAAAAACCAAAAAACAAACAAACAAACTATGATTGAGACAAATACTTGAACACTGACCAGATTTTGAGATAGGGTCTCACTATATTGCTCATGCTGGTCTTGAACTCCCAGCACAACCAATGCTCCCGCCTCAGCCTCCAAACAAATAGGACAAGTGTATAGGGTTGTGCCTAGCTCTAGATATTTGATAAGAAGTGGTCAGTTCACTCCTCACCTTCAACTTTTTTTTTTTTTGGTACCGGGGATCAAACTCGGGACCTTGCGCTTTCAAGGCAAGCGCCAGAACCACTGAGCTAAATCCCTGGCCCTACCTTCAACTTTTTGAAAGGCACAGACTTACAACAAAGTTGTAAGAATAGTTTATATTAACATTCCAATATTCTTCACTTAGTTTACCAACTTCTGATATATGACTACTAGATTTGCTTTATGTCTTCCTAGGTGACTGTGCATTCTTTCTTGGACCATTTGAGAGTTATCTGCAGACACCAAAATATTTTGCCCTAAACATGTTGGCAGTTATCTTCTGAGAACAAGAGATGGCCCTCCTGTAACTGCAACGCAGTTATCAGAAAACTTATGCAAGTATTCAGGAAATCTGACATTAATGCAGTCCAACTGTCTAAACAAGTCCATATTTAAATTTTTGTTCTAATACCCTATTTAGTTGGTTGGTTGATGAGTTGGTTTATTGAAACTATGTAGTTCAGATTTACAGCGATTCTCCTGCCTCAGCCTCCCAAGTGGGAGTTCTAGGATTACAGGTGTGCACCATCATGCCCACCTAAACATCCTTTTTTTTGGTCTTTGGGTTTTTTTTTCCTGAGACAGGGTTTTGCCATGCAGTCCAGGCTGGCCTCAACCTCTCAGTGATCCTCCTGTCTCAGCCTTCCAAGGGCTGGGATTATAGGCATGTGCCACCATACCTGGCCAGATATATTTTAATATTCTCAAAATGTTTATAGCAAATTATAAATAATTCTTCTGTTCAAAGTGTCTACTAAATTTGGTTTAGTTATTTTTTTAAAATAGCTTAAAAATGTAGTTCATATGCCATTACATTTACCCTTTAAGTGTACACTTTGATGGATTTTGGTATATTTACAAAGTTGCACAGCCATCATCCCTAATTTCAGAACATCTTCATAATCCCAAAAGAAATTCATCTAAATTAACAGTTGCTCTCCATTTCATCTCCCCCATCGGACTCTGGCAACCTCTTACTCTGCTTTCTGTATCTACAGTCCCCTGTTCTAGACATCTGACCTAAATGGAAGATGACAACAGACGCACCTTTGTGCCTGGCTTTTCACCCGGCACCATGTTTCCAGGACTCATCTATGTTGTAGCAGGTGTCAGAGCACTATTCCTTTTACCACCAAATAATTTTCCTTTGCATGGATAGACCACACTTTGTTTCTCCATTCATCAGTTATGGATGTTTACACTGTTTCCAATTTAGGACTATTTTCTCAAAAGAAAAATCTTTACAGGTTACTTTTCAAACCAAACCAAAATAAAGTTCATATATTACAATTAAGTTATATGTCCCTTGGGCTATTTTAATCAGCAGGTTTCATCTGTAGATTCCTTTTTTTATCTTTCTCTTAAACTGGGTGTGTGGAAGCACACACCTGTAATCCCAGCATCAAGAAGCTGAGGCACACAAACTCACAGGTGGAACTGAGGCTAACCTCCACAAGCTTGAAGCCAGCCCAAGCTACAGTGAGTTCAAAGCCAGCCTACACTACATAGTGAGACCTTGTCTCAGAACCAATAACAATAACAGGAACCTTTGTTGTATAGTTTCCACCATCTAGATTTAGCCCACTATGTTCCTTCCATGTCATTTATTGTGTTCCTTTGTCCCTGTGTTTCCCGGAAATTAGCAATTAAATGCAGACGCATTATCCCCTTCATGTTTGTTTTGGCAAAATCAACTCATAGGTGGTATTTTTATCATGTTTCGATGTGCAAGGACCAGAACTGTATAAATATTCTAAGTATACATGTGCCTTTATGGAGCAATGGAGTACTGTTTCATTGGTTTTCCAGCTCTTTCTGCAGGAGGGTTAGAACTGCTGGCGTGTCTGGATGCCACGGGTCTCTGCACAGATGCCTCAGGGAACACTAAGAAACACAATGCTGTGCTCATACCACACAGAACCCTTATGCCACTTTCCTACCTTGTTCTGAACTGCATCACTGATACAAAAGCTTCTGAAATGAATGATTTCCTAAAGTGAATTACCATTAGTTTGACATTTTACAACTATGCAGAGGTTCAAAGTTACCAAAGAGCATAAGGACTGAATGCTACATTCCCTCAGGCACACTGACCTCTACAAGACACATATACTGCATATCCAGAAAAGCGCTTGCCTTTTCCTATACTTTCATTCACATCTCTAATCTAGTGCATTCACAAAACAAAACAGGATACCCAAAAGGAATAACCCACCTGAATTTTAGCAAAGACTTTTACAAAATCATTGAAAATCTAAAACAAATCAGTTACCTGTTCCTTATATATTTACAGTCCTAAGTAACTATAAGGCATGCTTTACCCTTTTGAAGAAGTTTCCAGGGCCGGGGATGTAGCTCAGTGGTGTCACGCCTGCCTGACAAGTGCAAGGTCCTGAGTCTGATCCCTGGTATGAAGGGGTGGGGGTGGGGTCCCCCCTTTCCTTTTCTTTCTTTCAGTTTCTTTTGTTTTCTGAGAAGGGTCTCACTGTATATTCCAGGCTGGCCTTGAAGTTGCAGCTCAGCCTCCCAAGTGCGGGGATTGCACCATGCCCAGGAGTTTCCTTTTCCTGAATGACTCGTACTGCATCAGCAACACTATACAACAGCATCTGGGACTTTGGAGTCCTTGAGACAACTGAGCTTTGGGCCGGGGATTTAGCTCAGTGGTTCTGTCACCTGCCTCGCAAGCGCAAGGTCCTGAGTTCGATCCCCAGTATCAAAAAATTTTAAAAAATCAGAGAAAAGACAACTGAGTTTCAGCGTGTTACAAATGTGTTCACACCTCTAAAATCAGTAAACCTCTAGCAAGGTGGCGCAGGTTAACTTGAACCAAAAAAGTCACATATAAATAAAATTTTAAGCTCACATTTAAATGTCAACTATGCGGGAAAAAAAAAAAGCTTTGAAAGTTTTTAATCACCAAATTAACACAGCATTTGATTTTACAGTTTTAAAAATTATTCACTTATTTTTCCTTAAGCTACTGTTCTGAATAACAAATCCCTACTTAATAATTCCTCTTCTCAGAAACCTATTATGACAGATCATTGCTGAAGGTGCTTCATATTTAAATAATTTATTTGTGAAATGTTTTTTACTATAATTGAAGACAACCTCCATTTTATTGTAAGTCAGACTCAAATTTGCATTATGCTATAGGGTCCTCTTATGAAATGAATAAAAAATAAAAGTAAAATACCTTAAAATGTCCTGTGCCTTCATTAGCACTGAAAAATGAGAGCAAAATTAATCAACATTTAACACTTTATATGTTTAATCATAATACAATAACAAATGAATATAAATACTTGAGAAACATCTATTTATTTTTATTTTAAAACATGATCACCTAAATCTTTATAAACTAATGTAATTGTCATTTCTGCCACCTAGTGGTAATAGAAGGCAGTTTTATCCAGTATGTTATTCCAGTACATACTTACTTCACAAGTTAAAAGTATATTCTTTTTTCCTTATGGAAAAACATGCCAAAAATTTTATTTTACTCCCTGAGTGCTGGGACTATAGGCATGCACTACCACACAACTTTTTTTCTTTTTTTGAGAAGAGGTCTTGGTGTATTGTCCAGCTAGCCTCAAACTCATGATCCTCCTGCCTCAGCCTCCCCAGAACTGGGGTATGCACAGCATACCCAGCTTATATTTCCTAGAAGAAGTCTTCTATTGTTTCTGTTGTTTTACTTGCAGCATACCAACCTGGGCATGAGTTTACTCACATTTGTCTTTCACCTAGAAGCCCAACGAGATTTACTGAATAGATCAATTAGTCTAATATCATGGGGGAGACAGGGGACACTAACAGTTGTTGAACATCTATTATGTTCTAAAAGGCCTTCATATGTGTAGGACAATTAGAGCTAGTAAATCATCAAGCCTTATCAAGCTTGGGTTTAAACTGAGCTATACCTAGTACTGAAGTGCATGTGTTCCACTGCTGCTGCTTCTTTTTTTGATACTGTCTCACTATGTTGCCCAGGCAGCCTCAAATTTGCAATCTTTCACCTCAGCTTCCCAAGTAGTTGGGATGAGAGATGTGTGCCACCAGGCACAGCTCCGTGTTCTTTCTTCCCTGTTGTGTTATGAATAAGAGGCAAGATTACAATTACATCAGCTTCAGGTTTTGTGGGGTTTTTTTTTTTTGGTACCAGGGATCCAACTCGGGACCTTGTGCTTTCGAGGCAGGCGGTGGAACCACTGAACTAAATCCCCGGCCCCAGGTTTTGTGTTTTGTCTTTGTTTTTTGTTTGGTTTTTTTTTGGTGGGGGGAATCCAACCTTGTGCCTTGCTCATGCTAGGCAAGAGCTTTATGACTGAGCTACATCCCTAGCTCTTTTTTTGAGACAAAGTCTTGCTATGTAGTTCAGGCTAACCTCAAACTCACTATGTAGCCCGGAATGGCCTCAAACTCATGGTGATCCTCCTGCCTCAGTCTCCCGAGTGTTGGGATTACAGGTATACACCACCACACCTGGCTTCTCCAGCTCTTTTTAATTTTATTTTGAGATAGTTTCCTGAGTATTCAGGATTATAGGCATGTACCACCAAACATACCTGGCCAGAATTAGTTAATTAATTTACTTATTTAAGAGAAAGCTTCTTAATTGACAAGTCAGTCCATTCTACTTGTGGGCAGCTTTGTTAGAAAATGCTTGCACAAGATCAAACACATTTCTTCCTGTAATTCATACCTGCTGGTCCTTGTTTTGCCCATTGGTACTCCTGTGAATTAGACCAATCTTATGTGATAATCTTCTATAAATATTTGAAACTAACTAGAGGGATTTATCATTGCTTTCTCTTTTTCAAACTAGGTAGTGGTATTTCTTCCACTGTCAAATATGACATATTTTTTTTGGCTGGGGATTTAGCTCAGTGGTTTCGCTGCCTGCTGCGCAAGCGCAAGGACCCGACTTCTATCCCCAATACCAAAAAAAAAAAAATGACATATTTTCAAGCTTATTATTCTGATTATATGTTGGTTTACTAATCTCTGTTAAAAGGCTACTTAGAGGGGCCAGGGATTTAGCTCAGTGGTTTTGTTGCCTGCTGCGCAAGCACAAAGACCTGAGTTCGATCGCAGGTACGGGGGTGGGGGGGTGGTTAAAATGCTACTTAGAAACAAAACAAAAAATAAATAAAATGGTGCTTAGAGATGATCACAATACTCCAGATGGACTCACAAGGCTTAGAGGGTGTGACATTACCTCTCCTGTTTACCAAACACTAACCTGCAGCCAACTACTACACTATAGAGCATACAACTACATCAAGTTTCTGTCACATTACACTTCGGGTTCCCATTTGGACATATTACAGCACCATGGACCATTCAACTTTTATTATGGAATGACACTGCATTATGTCAATATGCATGTATTGATAATAGTTTAGACATGTAAGAACATGCTGAATGTTGATTTACAATAATCCTGTGAGTTGCTACTAGAATCTCCAACTTCAGAATACAGAATTGCTGAGCTTAGTGGCACTTGCCTCCAATCCCAGTGTTCCCAGAGGCTGAGGGAGGGGGAATCACAAATTTGAGCCCAGTCTGGACAATTTAGTGACTTAGTGATACCCCGTCTCAAAAACAAATAAATAAAATGGCTTAGGGATGTAGCTCAGTGCAAAGGTCCTGGGTTCAATCCCCAGTACAAAGGGAAAAGGAGGAGAAAGACAGACACAGAGAGACACACAGAATAACAGAACTGATAATCAGATCAGAAAAGTTATATCCCAAAAGTCACATATCTCGAATTAGACTCCTTAAAAATTTACTAGTGTGGTGGGGCACACCTGTAATCCCAGCACTCTTGGAGCTGAGGCAGGAGGACTGCAAGTTCAAGGCCAGATTGGGCAACTCAATGAGACTCTGACTCAAAAACACAAACGAGGGCCAGGGATCTAGCTCAGTGGTTCTGCTACCTCAAAAGTGCAAGGACCTGAGTTCAATCCCCGGCACCAAAAAACAAACAAAACCAAAAAGAACACAAACCAAAACAAAAGCAAACTAAGCTCTTTCTACATGCTACAGTGTCTTATTGTTTCTTGGCCTTTGTATATGCTATACTGTACTACATTAGATTCTTTTCCCCCCAGTATTGGGGGTTTAATCCAGGATTTTTTCACTGAGCTACATCTCCAGCCCTTTTTTGACTTTGCATTTTGAGACAGAGTCTCCCTAAATTGTTAACCTGCCCAGGCTGGGGTTGAACTTGTGACCTCCTGCCTCAGCCTCCCAGAATGCTGGAATCACAGGTATGTGCCGCTGGTTTAGATTATTTGTTTTTATAATCTACTTTACACTTAGAAACCAAAGAACAAAAAAGGGTAAGACATTGTCATAAGTCACGTATACTCAATTTAGGGGGGAAATCAAGTTTTATATTCTACCAATTGAAAAATTACTGTGCACAGACTGAACCTACCTCAGTAGTTTTCCTCTTCCAATTCAAACAGGGTTACCAGTTAGATTAAATTTGCCCTTGTATTTGCATTAAACTAAAATTCACCTGCCATTTCTCCTGTCATGAAAAACCTTCCTATAGGTTACCCCAGTAGTATGACTTTTGTGGTATACATTTTTTTTTTTTTTTTGCAAAACCAAGGATCAAACTGAAGACCTTGCACTTGCCAGGCAGGCACTGTGCCACCTCCCCAGCCCTGCGGTATCCTTTTTTTTATTTGTTTTGGTTTTTTTGGTACCAGGGATCAAACTCAGGACCTTGCACTTGTGAAGCAGGCACAGTACCACTGAGCTAAATCCCTGGCCCTATACTTTTTAAATTTTATTTTATTTTATTTTATTTTAGTTTTTGGTACCGGAGATTGAACTCAGGTCCTTGTGCTTGCGCAGCAGGCGACAAAACCACTGAGCTAAATCCCCGGCCCTCTATACTTTTTTAAAAAAGGTACCCAAAACTGATTTCAACCAGGTGTGGTGGTACACATCTGTAATCCTACCACTCAGGAGGCTGAGGCAGGAGGTTTGTGAATTCAAGGCCAGCATGGGCTACAAAGCAAAACCCTGTCTCAAAAACAAAATAAAACAAAACAACAACAAAAATTCCAAGTTCCTCCTGTGCACTAGAGAAAAATACTAATTTCCTCAAAAATAACTTTCTTTTCCCTGTAGTACTGGGGTTGACCCAGGGCATTCTACCACTGAGCTAGATCTACACTTTTTTTTTTTTTGAAACAGGGTTTTGCTAGGTTGCCCAGGGCCTCAAACTTGCAATCCTCCAGACTCAAGTATCTTCCCTTCCAAAATTGTTTTTGGTTCAAAATAATTTTTTTTTTGTTTTGGTGGTCTGAGACAAGGTCTCATTATGTAGTTCAGGGTGGCCTTGAACTTGCAGTGATCCTCCTCCCTCACCCTCTCAAGAGCTGGGATTACAGGCATGCACCACCACACCTGGCTTCAATTTTCAATTTTTTTTTTTTAGTACTGGGGATCGAACTCCGGTCCTTGCGCTTGCACAGCACGCAGTGAAACCACTGAGCTAAATCCCCGGCCAATTTTCAATTTTTAATGAACTCTTCTTATTAAAATTTAAGTCAGCCAGGTGCTACAGTACATGCCTGGCACACCTATAACCCCAGCTACTCAGGAGAAAGGCAAGAGGATAACAAGTTTGAGGCCAGCCTGGAAAACATGGCAAGATCCTGTCTTAAAAATAAAAATCATATATATTCCATAATTAATTTTTTTGTTGTTTTTTTTTGGTACTGAGGATTGAACTCAGGACCTCGTGCTTGCAAGGCATGTGCAGTGCCACTGAGCTACATCCCCGGCCCTCCATAACTAATTTTTTTTTTTTTTTTTGGTATCAGGGATGGAACTCAGGACCTTGTGCTTTCGAGGCAGACACCGGGACCACTGAGCTAAATCCCTGGCCCTCCATAACTAATTTTTAAAAGGACGTCACAAAATACTTGATTTTTTTTTGTTTTTGGTACTGGGGATCAAACTTGGGTCCTTGCGCTTGGGCAGCAGTTGGCGAAACCACTGAGCTAAATCCCTGGCCCACAAAATACTTGATTTTAACTGAGTTCAAGATGATTTTAGAATTGTTTGGACTTAAAAAATTCTTTATGGCCAGGTATGGTGGTGTACAGAATGCTGTGAGTTGGAGGCCAGCCAGGGCTACACAGTAAGCTCTAGACTAGCCTCAACTACATAGAAAAAACTTTACATTAAGTTTAAAAAGTAGATTTTTTAGGGTACTCACCCAATGAATTCCAGTAATAAAGACATATCTAGTTCAGGTGGAATACGAAACACTGATTCTAGGACTTTCTTAGTTCTTCCTTTGTTTGAAGGGGCTGTCTGTGGCACAGCTATTTTATAGCAAACAAAAAAGTTGATTTAGGATAAAAATTTCATAGATTGAGTTCTTTGAGAAAATAATTACACAGATTTTACATGTTAACAAAAAGTTCCCTTTCATTAATAACAGCAGCTCATCTGTCAAAGGCAGTGACATGAGTGACAAGTTCAGGGACCACTCACAATGCAAGGCAGACATGTGCGGCCAGTGTATTAGGGCCACAGAGAGCTTGTCAGAACAGCAATAATACTTGTAGACAACGGTTTCTATTATACGCCAGGGCTTATGCTCAGCACTCTACATACATCATCTCATTTAATTCTTTTAAAATTTTATTTTATTTTACTTTTTATTTTATTTTTTTGAGACAGGGTCTCAACTAGGAAGTTTAAACTGGCCTTGAACTTGTACAACCCTCTTGCCTTGGCCTCCCAAGTGCTGGGATTACAGGCATGTACCTATCACCACTCCCAGTGCTCATTTAATTCTTTTTTGTTTGTTTTTGGTACCTGGGATGGAATTCAGGACTTTGAGCTTGCTAGGGGGGCAGCAGCACCACCAAGCTAAATTCCTGGCCCTCATTTAATTCTTATACTCCTAAAATATATGTACTACCGCTACTTTTAAAAAAACTAATAAACTTGGGCCGGGGATTTAGCTCAGTGGTTCTGCTGCCTGCCTCGCAAGCATAAGGTCCCAAGTTCAATTCCCGGTACCAAAAGAAAAACAAAAACAAAAAAAACTAATAAACTGAGGCTTAGCAGATTAAATATCTTGCCTAGGATTACCAGGTAGGGGAAGAATCAAAATGTAAACCCAAATCTATCTGACTTGAAAATTGTGACACTACTAGCATCATAAAAAATAATGTTTGAGCAGTTACTATGTGTCAGGCACTGTTTTAAGTACTTGTACTACTCAAAGTATTTTTTTAATGAAGTGCCATTATTATCGCTATTTTAAAGATGAGGAAACAGACATTGAAGTAATTTGCTAAAGTCATCTAGTAAAGTGGCAGAACTAGAAACAAACTCAGAAAATTCAGCTCTAGACCTTATACCCCTTAATTCTTACAGAAAATCAAATTAGGTTACACCACAGCATAACCTTCAAAATATTTTTCTCTTTGCTCATATAACTAGCTATTGCCAAAAAGAACTTCAAAGGACAAGAACTTTATTAAGTTAGTGTTGTTTAATCTATAAACACATTATGGTATACACCCAAACTTACCAGGTTTAGGTACTTCTAGACCTCTTTCTTTATAGAAATCATGCATTTGCTTTTTCTCTCCTAAAAAATGATAAAACAGACTAAATTACACTTAAAATGTAACTAGCTGTGTCAGAGACGCTGGGATTCACAACTACATAATAAAAGAAACTTACTTTCCTCTAGATTGATCACTAATTTGTACACTATGTCTTGCAACTGTCGGTCCAACCTAATAAAAGGAAGGGATGGAAAATACCTCAGAATTCAGAAAAATGCATTTTGGTACAGAGTTAACATGGTCTCCCGCTGGGAGAGGGCATCTCCTTTCTCAGAGCTGAGTTGCTTTGAGCTCCTGTTACTCACAGCCATGTCATACAAATTCTCTTTTTTTGGTACCGGGGATTGAACTCAGGACCTTGCGCTTCCAAAGCAGGTGGTGGAACCACTGAGCTAAATCCCCGGCCCTTCAGGTATTATTTATAAAAGAACTTCTGAGGCCCAGGGATGTAGCTTGGCAGTGTAGCACCCGCCTGGCAAAGCAAGGCCCTGAGTTTGATTCCTGGTAAAAAAAAGTATAAATAAAAGTAAAGAACTTCTGAATATATAATAAAAATTACAAGCCTAAACAAGTTAATGAATTTGTGTGATAGGATTAAAATCCCCAAGAAAAGAGGCCTCTGTTTATTTTTCTTTATTTTTAAATCCCCAGCAGATATCACAGTGCTTAGTACATAGTAAGTGCTCTACATGCATTTCCTAAAGGAATATGTAGTTCTCTTCTAATTTTGAAGGAGACCAAGAATTTATTCCTAAATACACAACATCAAGCTTTCCGAAAAACCATACTTAAAATGATTGTTACTTTGTATTCTTTTTACCTTATGTTATAAAGAGGTTGTGTCTGATGTACTACTATGTTGCATTTTGGACATCTGTTGCTATAGTAAAAATGTCTTACAATGCAGCTTTTACAAACTGTTGAAAAAGAAAATGTTTAACATTAGAATGCTTTAAAGATATTTCAAAAATTGGACATTTTATTCAGAAATATGAACCATATACTTACAGGTATGAAGGCATTCTGTAATGGTAGTTGCATCTATTAGGTAACCCTTGCAAATGGAACACAGGATGTATGGGGTCAGCTCGGTGAGATTAATCAGGCGCTGCAAATGCAATAGAAGTAGTTTTAAAATACAAACCTTTGCCTTCTCAAATTCTTAAATCAGCTGGACGCAATGGCCCTTGCCTGCAGTCCCAGCTACTTCAGAGACTGAGGCAGGATTGCTTCAGCTGAAGAGTTGCAGATCAGCTTGGGCAATACAGCACACCGTTTCAGAACAAAACCAAAACCATAAACAAACAACCAAACCATAACCGCAAGACTGCATTACAATGTGTATATCTTGGTTACAACATGGAAACACACCTCCCACCTTTCAAAACGCGGCTGAAAGTTACAATGATGCAAATGTAAAGCACTGTTTCAAAAGGAGTGGGTTCTCTTGGCTATACTGTATACTGACAACCAGGGGTATCTTTCTTACAAAGTGGGCAAACTTTCCATCTATTAGCTAACAAGTGAGCTACTGCGTCTGAGATCACCCTCTCCAATGAGAGAATGAGGAGGCGGGGACGCTTTCTCCCCCTCACCGTCCCGCAGAAAGTGACGATTTCCCCTCCGACAGTGGCCTCTGGGAGAGCAGGGGCTCCGTGCCGAGGCGCCTCGGCCTCGGCACTACTCCCGGGAGGGGCGAGAGCTCGGGAGCCTCCGAAGGCGGCCTCGGGACGGAGGGCCGGGACGAAGCCCGGTGGCCGCGCGGGCCGCGCCGTTTCGCAGGGCCGTACCTCCTCGTCCTCGTCCTCGTCCTCCGAGTCCGGCCGGCCCCCCTCCAGCCTCAGCGAGAAATGGCTCATTTCTTCCTCCTCCTCTTCCTCCTCCTCCTCGAGCTCCTCATCCTCCAGCTCCTCGTCGTCCTCCTCGAAGCGACCTTTCAAGCGGCCCAGGCAGCGCTCGGGCAGCAGCTCGGGGGGGCGGGCGCCGGAGCAGCCGGGTGCTCCCGCCTCAGGCTGAGGGGCCGGGCCGTCCTCACCCGCGGCGGGCGCCCGGACGAGGGCAGGAGGGGAGGCCGGCGGCGGGGGCGACGGGGCGGCGGCGCCCTCGGCCTCGTTGGCGTCCGCGTGGCCGACCGGCCCCAAATTGACCCCCTCCATGCCGGGGCGGCACCGGGCGCGGCCAGGCGACTGGAGAGCGCGGGAGTTCCGCCAGCCCCGTCACCGCCAGTGCGCAGGCGCAGAGCCCCGCAGGGGCCGCTGGGAAATATGGTTCACCTAGGCCAAGGCGCAGCTGAGGGGGCGTGGCTGGTCGGCCACACCTTAAAGGAACATCACCCTCTGAGAGATTTGAGGCTCTTCACCAACTTTCAAAAGTGACTAAGTCGCTACTGTTTCAGGCAACAATATTCTTTTTGCAACAGCTTGCTCATAGACCCCGAACTAGGTGTAATGTGATGTCGTACTACGAAAATGACGGTTTCATTTTGAGAACCCATTATGTGTTTCTTGTGTGGCAAATTTACGTGTTTACTTCCTTTAGGAAGTATTAAGTTCCTATTTTGAAATATTTAAGTTTACTTATTTTGAGGAATTATCGCTACAGGCTGGAACCTCTATTCGAAGACCATCTGTGATACTCCATCATATAATGACAAGTTAATTATGTTTATTGCAACAAATATTTATTGAGGGTCTGATACTCCATCACACAATGAGAAGTTAATTACATTTTGCAACACATATTTATTGAGGGTCCTCTTTAGCAGGAACTGAGACCTACCTGCCAACACCCCACCCTCATCCCATTCCCCAATTTTATTTATTTATTTATTTGGGGGGGGTACCAGGTATCGAACTCAGGCCCTTGTGCTTTTGAGGCAGGCAGCGGCACCACTGAGCTAAATCCCCAGCCCCTTATTTTGATTTTTTTTTTTTTTTTTGGTGCCGGGGATTGAACTCTGGTCCTTGTGCTTGAGAGGCAGGTGGCGGAACCACTGAGCTAAATCCCCGGCCCCTTATTTTGGTTTTTTGAGACAGGGTCTTGCTGCGTAGTTCAGGCTGGCCTGGCACTCACTGTACAGCCCAGGCTGGCCTCAAACTCTCAGTGATCCTCCTGCTTCGCCTCCTGAGTGCTGGGATTACAGGTGTGCACCACCATGCCTGGCTCCCCAGTTTTAACTGGAGAGAGGTTTGGAGTTGGTTTACATAACTTGCTGTCTAAAATAATGTCTGATACTGTCAGAATGTCTGCAAGCCAGTTTTCAGAAGTCAAATTCTCCTTTGTATAATACTGCTGGTGGCAAAGTCACATTTGAGAGAAGAATATGTTGTTAGTGAATGAAATTAAAATTAATTTGGGAGTGGTGTAGCTCCTTCTTAGGAAATTGTTGAGGCAATGAAATTGCTTTGCTCAGTTGGGAAAAACTGAAGCAGACTGCACAGACCTCTCTACTCTGGGACCAGGCCACACCTGTCCCTCTGCAGTCACAAAGTCTGGCCAAGACTGAGAAGAAAACAATGTCTCCTACGTGCAGCAACGCAGGTTCCAGGGGAGTGGGAAGGAGAACTAGACTACGTTATTCAAAGAGGATGGTAGAAGGGGGAGAGACATTGAGAGAGACACACCTAGGGCCCGGGATTTAGCTCAGTGACACCATACCTGCCTCATAAGTGCAAGGTCCTGAGTTCAAACTCTGGTTTTTAAAAAAAAAAAAAAAAAAAAAAAGAGAGAAAGAGAGACACCTATGCACATAAGATTAAAAGAGCTAAGTATTTAGGAGCCCCATCATAATTATGGTAGATATTGTGGAAATCAGTATGGAGATACCTCAAAGAACTAGGACTAGAGGTCCCATTTGACCCAGCTATTCCCCTGCTGGGGATCTTCCCAAAAGAATTGAAAGAATCATACCACAGCGATATATGTGCACCCATGTTTACAGCGGCACAGTTTGTAATAGCTAAAGCTTGGAAACAGCCCAAGTGCCCATCAACTGGAGACTGGATAAAGATGTGATTTTTTAATAAAATGGAGTACTACTCAGCCATAAAGCATGAAAAACTAGAGTCATTTACAGCTAAAAGGATGCATATGGAGGTCAAACTATTAAGTGAAATAAATAGGACACATGTGTAAATACTGAATAGTTTCTCTAGTGTGAGAAACTGAAAGTGTAAATAAGGGTTAAAATGATTAAAATGAATAATTGATAATTTGAAATAGGAAGAAAAGGTCCAAAGGGATAGGGGTGGTGGGAGGGGAAGGGGAAAGGAAAGAAGGGAAAGGAAAAATTATGAGAAAAGAAAAAAATGAAAACAAATTGTATCTAAAGGAAATGGTGGAGGGGGGGAAGGGCACACAGGTAATGGGGAAAAAATAAGAACCAAGATATATCATGTACAGGTACAAGTACCCAATGATGAATGTAAACGTATTGTATACCTAAAATGTATCAATAAGAATTTTAGGAAAAAAAATAATTATGGTAGCTAAAATTATACTTTCTAACTTCTTAATGTTTTAACATCTACCATTATTCAAAAACTAATCTATACTGGGTGTGGTGGTGCAGGCCTGTAATCCTAGCACTTGGGAGGTTGAGGCAGGAAGATCACCATGAATTTGAGGCCAGCTTGGGGTGCATAGTGAGTTCAAGGAGAGCCTGAACTACATAATGAGACTCTGTCTTTGAAAAAAAAAGCCTCGGGGCCGGGGATTTAGCTCAGTGGTTTTGCTGCCTGCTGCGCAAGCACAAGGAGCCGAGTTCAATCCCCGGTACAAAAAAAATAAATAAATTTTTAAAAAGCCAAGAATTCTAAGCAGAACTCCAATTACATGAGAAATAATATCAAGGATCAAAAATGGGATTACATCAAATTAAAAAGCTTCTACTCAACAAATGAAACAACCAACAGAGTGAAGAGACAACCTACAGAAGGGGAAGATGTTTGACAGGAAAAAACATTGCCATCTACTCCTTGAACAGAGGACTGATATCTAGAATTTACAAAGAACTCAAAAAAATTAGACCCCCCCCCAAAAAATAAGAGACTCAATTAAAAAACAAGTAACTGGAATGAATAGACACTTCTCAGAAGAAGTACAAATGACCAATAAATGTATGGAAAAAATATTCCAAAAAAATGTTCAACATCTCTGGTCATTAGAAAATGCAAATTAAAACAATACTGAGATTCCACCTTACTCCAGAAAAAATGGCTATTATCAAGAAATTGAACAATAACAAACGCTGAAGAGGCCGAGGGGAAAAGGTAACCCTCCTACATTGTTGATAGGAGTGTAAACTGGTACAAACACTATGGAAATCAGTATGAAAATTCCTCAAAAAACTAAAACTAAAATTACCATTCAATCTAGCTGTTCCTCTTCCTTTGTAAACGGGAAGGAGCCCACAAGATGGAGGAAGGGGGTAAAAGCAGAGGGCCGGGGGAAGTAAAAGGAACTAAGATGTGTACCTGTACCAACTCTCCACGATGAATGTAATCATTATGCATGGAAAACGTGCTAATTTTAAGAAACAGCTAGGAAAGTGCTACATGGTCCGGGCTGACCTTGAATAACTGAGGCAGCCCAGTTGGCCTTGAATTTGCAGCCTCTGGCTCCTGAGTGATGGGATTACAGGTGTATTCACCGTGCCTGATACACTGTAAAGACTTTCTAATGAAAACCTTGTGTGTACTGCTCCACGAGTAAACAGACAAACCAGAAATAGATTAGAAACATCCAGAAATAGATGAAGGTACGCATGGGACTTCAGTGTAAGATAAAGGTAGTGTCTCAAATCACTGAGGAAGAGATGGCTTACATGAAGGTACTTAGGAAAAATAGTCATTTTGGTTTTTAAATTTTTTTTTCTATTTTTTTTTTTTTTTGAGATGCAGGTCTCATTATATAGTTCAGGCTGGCCTTGAACTCACTATGTAGCCCAGGTTGGCCTCAAACTTGTGGTGATCCCCCTGCCTCAGCCTCTGCAGTGCTAGGATCACAGGTGTGCTCCACCACACCAGGCACATAACACACCTTGATTCTTTTGATGTCCCTTTCACTTGACCTCTATCACCTTGCCTTCCACCTCTTGGTCCCCTTCCTGTGTTGGGAGCAATGCTACATAATTTTAGGGAAAAATCATTCGGTTAGCCTAGTTCTCCTGCCTATAGCCCAGCTATGGCATTCTGAGACATAATTCCATTTTGGCCTCTGGTCACAACTGAGACCTCAATGATCTGGTGATGTTGTGATTCTCCAGGACAAGATTACACCAGTTGAAGACATCCTTGGAGGAACAAAATCTTTATCTACTCAGTTTCTCATTGTTCTTGGATTGTTACACCTTGTTTATCCCAATGTACTGAACTCTCTGTCCGGAGTCATTTGTTACATTTGTTTCTCCCGATGTACTGAATAAAAGGTGCGGTAAACTGGGGCTTTTTGTCTTTGCTGCCCAGAGCAGCACTGATCAGACCCAAAGCTCAGCTTCTTCTCAGTCTCATTTTCCTACCTTTCTTGTAATTCACCTTGTGCTGCCGTGGCTCGCAGGAGACTAGGACTTACTGCAGACGTTCTAGTAACGTCCCCTTTCCCTGTTCCCTATATTCCTGGTTAGTCATTTTATGAGAAAAGAGTTGAAATAGAGGATCTCATTGCTGATTCTTTCCTGTCTTCAAGGGAACATAGAAGCATGATTAATGCTCAGCCCACTCCTGGGAAAATGGCCCTTAGGTTTTTTTGTTGTTATTGTTTTTAACGTCAGTGATTGATGATTTTGCCATCCACACCTAGAGCAATGGACCATATTGTGCCAGCTTGTCAGATTGCTTTGTACAAACATCAGGATTTATGATGTTCACACACCTGGTTTCACTGTTGAAGACTTAAGTTTTGGTTGCCATGGCTGGCTGTGTATCAGGATATGTCTTGCATGGGACCATGATCCCCCTCCATAAAGTTCTTAGAGTCTAAAGTATACCAAGAAGGGCCGGGGATTTAGCTCAGTGGTTTCGCCGCCTGTTGCACAAGCGCAAGGACCCGAGTTCAATCCCTGGTACAAAAAAAAAAAAA
>NW_004624831.1:2608040-2625629 GCF_000247695.1 Heterocephalus glaber
AGGTATCAGAAATATGTAAACAAAAACATGCGAGTTACTGACCTTGAAGACAGATCCATCTGTATCAATACCTATATGGTAAGACTACTAGGAAGTTGGGTGTGGTGGCCCACACTTGTAATTCCAGAACTCTGGGAGGGTAAGGCAGGGGATCACAAGTTCAAGCTGAGCCTGGGAAACTTGATATCTTTGTAGGACCGTGTCATAAGATAAAATAAATAATAATAATAAAAGGGCTGGGTATGTAGCTCAGTGTTCTAGGTTATATCTGCGGTATCACAAAATATGGGAATGGTTATCAGAAACATCATTGTACTTGGAGTAACCTTAGCTAAAGTTCTAACCTAAAGTGCCAACCCAGACATTTTTGGAATTTAAGAGACAAATCCAGGTAAGAGTTAGTATGCTTGGAATGCTATGGCTTATATCTAGATGTCCCCCCAAAGCCTCATAAGCTCATTGGTGTGGCTTCTGGGAGGTAATTAGCTCATGGGGGCGAGTTATGCCATCAGTGGAGTAATCCACTGAGGTGCTGTTAGGAGGCGGGATCTGGTCAGAAGAGGTGGGTGACTGGTGATCTGGCCTGGAAGGGCATGTCTCCTTTCCCCACTCCTCCAAAACCCTCTGTGCTTCTCTGTTACCATGCTGTGAGCAGCTCTGTTACAGGGCCCCTCTGCCGTGCTGCCCTTTGATGGAGCCAGACAACTGTGGACTGAAACCTTTACAAACTGTGCGCCAAAGTAAACCTTTCCTTCTTTTCCCCAGTGATGAGGAAAGTAAGTCTGGGGTGGGGGTGGGGGTGAGATGGCTCTATTTTTGTGGAATCCGAGTTTAAACTAAACAGAAGGATCCAGTTCCCAGGATTTGATTCATGATATTAATAAATGCATCAGAATGTTTATCTATTTATTCATAAAGAGGTAAAACATCTTTCCAGTGACAGTAAGTAAGCATATCTGGACTTGTCATTCATGGTACTCTCCATCTACCTGAATGCTCAATTAATTACCAGTTAATTTTCAAGTTAATTAGTGAATACTGAATCAGAAAAATAACAGTTGAATGATTCTGAGGAAAAGGATGAATCCTCTTATCTCCTACGTGTGTATAGTCTGATTCAGGTTCTCTTTGTCTTGGCTACTGTGGTGTAAATGCTAACTAATTCTTGCTTATCTTTGCCTCTACCCCCGGTACCCCAAGTTTCTTTCTTTTTTCTGGTACTGGGGATTGAACTCAGGACCCTGCACTTGCAAGACAGGGGTGGTGCCACTGAGCTAAATCCCCAGCCCCTAACATGCAGACAGTTTTTTACAAAAATAAAAATCACAAAAATGAAAAATAAAAGTAATCAGTATCACAATATAAACATTACCAGTATCTCTTAGTCTCTCTTTGGCAAATGAAACGTGGTTTTGAATTCAAGACTTGGATTTGAATCTTGACACTCTTCCTGTGTGATTTTGCCAAGTTATTCAACCTCTTTGTAAAATCCCCAGGATACTAGCACCTAAAACGTCTCTACAGTGCCCGAATACAGCTGCATGCAACAAACGTGATTATCATTGGGCAAATGGAACAGGCCGTTATCTACTCTTAACTTCCGGCCCGCCAACTTTTCCTGTTTTTGAAAGTAGCTCTCTCTCCCATTCCCTTCCTCCTCCTTTCTTGCCCCTCCTACTGCCGTAAATCGCTTGCCAGAGCTGTCGTGAAACCCCCCTCCCCACCCTTCATGTGGCGGAAACGCAATCACGCTTGACGGCGCGAAGTGGCTGAGCCGCAAGATGGCGGCGCTGGCGGAGGAGCAGACGGAGGCGGCGGTCAAGCTGGAGCCCGAGGGACCGCCGACGCTGCTACCTCCGCAGGCAGGCGACGGCGCGGGCGAGGGCGGCGGCACCACCCCCAGCAACGGCCCCAGCGGCGGCGGCGGGAGCGTCGCGGCAGCGTCCTCGGCCGGCGGGGATGGCGGGACCCCCAAGCCTGCGGTGGCCATGCCCGCTGCTGCCCCGGCGCCTGCCGCCGCAGCCTCAGAGCCCGGCGCTCCCCACGACCGACAGACCCTCCTGGCAGTACTGCAGTTCCTACGGCAGAGCAATCTCCGCGAGGCCGAGGAGGCGCTGCGCCGCGAGGCCCGGCTGCTGGAGGAGGCGGCGGCGGGCTCCGGAGTCGCGGGAGAGCCGGACTGCGCCGAGGCGGCCAGCGCGCTGCTCAGCCGGGTCTCGGCCTCGGCCCCCGGCCCGGTGGTCCCGGACCCTCCCGGGACTGGCGCTCCGGGGTCCGCAGCCATCTCGGGCTCAGCCTCAGGGTCTTCGGGTCCGGGGAAAGGTGAGCAGTGGGGACCCGAGCGCAGGGCCGGCTCGGAGGGGAGCCAACCGGGGAGCCAGGGGCTGGCAGGCCGGCGCCTCTGCGGGCTTGTTTTGAATTTCCTGGGCCCGCCTCTAGGGCTACATGCCCGCCCCTTTCGCTGGTAAGCCGGCTGCGCAGTCAGACCCAGTTTGGAACTGTCAGTTCCAGCGCGAGGCTGAGCTGTAGGGCAGAGGGATGGAGAGGCGGGGAGCTCGGGCTTCGAAGCCTGGGTAGGTCCGCGGACACGAGTCCACACTGTGGTACTAGGAGTACTTTCATTTACGTATTTTAATTAACACAGTTCCACTGCGTGGAGATATTATCTCTGTTTTAGAGATTAGAAAACAGACTTCTTGAGAAAGGCCAAAGAATGGACTTTGGACCACACAGGGAGTGACGGGACATAGTGTATCCAGTTTTTCTCAAAATAGGGGCTACCAGTGTTAAATGCTTTGGAGAATGCAAATTCCTGGGCATTGCTTCAGGCTTAAATTGTCTAGAGGTGGAATCTGGGAACCTGCAATAAGCTTTTTTGGAGTATTGATGTGTGGCAGAATTTGAGAACCCTAAGTTTAGGAGTAGGCTTGGGACAGACTTTTTTGTCTCTGCTGCTTTTATTTCTGTAGTACCTGTTGAAGTCATTTTTCCTATGGCTGAGAATTTTTCCTCTGTTTAATGGGTTTTGAGGCTCATATACAATACATGTAAAATGCCTAGTACTGAAAAGTTATCCTTCTGTATCCATCCCTGACACCCTTTCTGCCAGCAACCGTTGTCATGAAGTCTATGTGCTAATCTAAGGTCTCAAAGGTGATCAGTAAATGTTGAATTAATTTATCTAGAGTGGAGCCCATGGCCGGATTCATCTGTATTTGAGACCTAGTCTTTGCAGCATTGCCAGAGTGAAATTTGTGCAAAAATGTGATTAAGAAGAATCTTTTCTGAATACTGAATTTTATGAATGAACTGTGAGATGAATATTGTTGGTTATTTTGCTGTCTTTCATCTTTTCAAAAATGACTTATTTGTAGGTCATAACTGAGAAAACAGGAGAAAAGAGGCCATCAAAGCCGTTAAACTTCTGTATAATCCCTTTATGCCTCTTTAAAAAAACAGAACATAGGCTGGGGATTTAGCTCAGTGGTTTCGCTGCCTGCTGCGCAAGCTCAAGGACCCAAGTTCAATCCCCGGTACCAAAAAAAAAAAAAGAACATAATTGTACTGTAAATTCAAAATTTCTTTCTTTTTTTGTTTTTTGGTACTGGGGATCAAACTCAGGACCTTGCTCTTGCCAGGCTGGTGCAGTGCCAACCGGCCCATTTACCAAAATTTTAAACAACCAAACTCTGATTTGATTATATTTCATTGTTTGGTACAAATAAATACGTACATTTTCTGCCTTGAAATGGTGGTTATGGGTGTTGCTTTAAACATACACAATTGAGTTATCTCTTGGAGATATAAAAAAGCACGGTCCTTCTCACATTTAAAATGCTGACACTGGGGCCGGGGCTTTAGCTCAGTGGTTCCAGCGCCTGCCTGGCAAGTGCAAGGTCCCGAGATCAATCCCTGGCAGCCCTCCCCCCCACCAAAATGCTGACATTTAAACAGGGTGATAGGTGTGTACATGGGAAGGTAACACAGGACATGTTGCAGAAATGTTAGAGTACTCGGGCTTGGGTAGTTCAGAGCATTAGGAATGTTACTGTAGGATATGGGTTGTAGTGGTGGATGCCATTTGTACTGAGCCTTGAGAGGAGAGTAACATAATTGTTCCGTTCACGAGTGTGTGTATGTATGTGTATGGATATGGATTTGTGGTGCCGGGGCGTAAACTCGAAGTCTTCTGCATGCTAGGCGAGTGTTCTACCACCAAGCCACATTCCCAGCCCTGCACATACTATCATTTATATACAGTTTATCTTTAAGATAATTGTAGTTCATTGGTCCCATGCCTGTCCGGTAAATGCAAGGTCCTGAGTTCGATCCCCATATCAAAAAAAATTTAAAAGATAAGGTAGTTTCAAGGAGTATACTGAATGTTTTTTCCTCCTGGTACTGGGAATCGAACTCAGAGCTTTGCACTTGTGCCATTGAACTACATCCCTGGCCCTGAATGTTTTCGTTGTTGATTTGAAATTTTAAGATGTGGACATGCAGAAGGGGCTTTGGATTGAGTGACTAAGACAAGTATGAGATCCAATTAAAAGATTATGTGATTGTGTTGGGAAAGAGAAGCTGAGAGGAAGGGACAAACTGCGATATAGCCCACCTCTGGATCTTGGTAAAACAGCCAACTCACCTGTATATATCAGATCATTTTCTTAAAAGTTGTCTTTCATTTTTAAAACAGTTGCAAGTGTAGCTGTGGAAGACCAGCCAGATGTCAGTGCTGTATTGTCTGCCTACAATCAACAAGGAGACCCTACCATGTATGAAGAGTACTATAGTGGACTGAAACACTTCATTGAATGTTCCTTGGACTGCCATCGAGCAGAACTATCCCAACTCTTTTATCCTCTGTTTGTACACATGTACTTGGAGCTAGTCTATAATCAACATGAGAATGAAGCAAAGTCGTTCTTTGAGAAGTATGTGAATTTTAACATGTTTTATTTATTCACACACATACACACATTTGTAACCATACACATGTAAGATTGCAACTCAGGAGATATGTTATGAGGGAGACTTACCTGGGGCTGTGTTAACCTGACATGGGAGGCTTGATCCAGTCGGAGAAGTCAGGGAGGGCTTCCAGAGGAAGCCGTGCCTGAGGTGATGTCTGCAGATGGGGTGGGAACTAACCAGCTGCAGAGAAGAGGGGAAAGTGTCTGTGACAGTTATGTCACAGGAGGGTTCGTGGCCTCTGCAGAGACAAAGGGGGCCACAGTGGCTGGAGCAGAAAATGGGGTGGGGTGTGGTACAGTGTGCAGCTGGGGATTGATCGGGCCAAAACAACAGGCAGGTTCTTGGGCCATGTTGAACTGCTTTGTCCAAAGAGCAGTAGGGAGTTGTTTTGGATAGAATTGGATTTGGCTGACAGTCACTGACAAAAGTAATTGTGGTATAAAAAATTTATTTTTGCCTTTTTCCTAAAAGGAATAGGAAGCTGAGTTAGGATTAGATTAGACAGACAGTGACTGAAAACCCAAACAACAGGCTTAAATACAGTATAAGTTTATCTCTCTGTCTCATAAAGGTAGGAAGTTCGGGACTGATGCAGTGAGTCCTTGATTATCAGGCGGCGCTCAGGCTTGTTGCTCTGCTGTCCTGTCATGCAGTCCCCGGGGGGCTGACAGTGGCTCCAGCTCTGAGCAGTTGTGTCAGTGTTCTGGTCATAGGGAGGGCGCATATCCTCTTTGGAAGAAGCATGCACTGGTTTTCACAACTTTCCTGTTGATGGCCTCACCTAGCTACAAAAGAGGTAGGAAATATGGTCTTTAATAGGATTCTGTGTGCTCAGCTAATATTTAGATTTTCTGTTATGGAGGACGAAAGGAAAAGTGGATATTTGGAGGCACTGAGGCATCTCTGCTTCAGAAGTCGGTGGAGGACTATGTCATTATAAATACGCATTTTCAGAGGAAATTTATGCAGAAAGGAAAACAGATGGCGGGGGACAGAGTGATTGTGGTTGACCATTTTGGAGGTTACTAGTGATTCTTCATGGAGGTTGTGTATCCCCTTCCCCTAGGTCATTTGCAGATGTGGAGGTGTTTTTGGTTGTCATGATGGGAGGAGCAGGGTCCTGAATGCACTAGGATGTGCAGGTGGTCCTCTTAGCAAAGAGCTGTCCTGCTCAAAATGCTAGCAGCATTCCTGTTGGGAAAAGCTGGGCTAGGCTGTGGTGGTGGAGCTATAGAGAAGTAGATTGCTGGATTGGATACTTGATGGATTGGATATGGAAATGAGGGGGTGGAGCTATCCATGGTCCCAGGTTGCTGGTCCCTCAGCTGGATAGGGATGTGCTTCACTGACACAGAAAACCCAAAGACTTTGTTTCTCAGGTAAAGAAAGATTTTAGGGAAGATGCTGGGTGGGTATGGAACCCTGGATCTTGAACATGGGTCCCTGTTCCTGAGCTGCATCCTCAGCCTGGGAATAATCTTTAGCTCTAGTTCAGATATGCTTTTTGACTTATTTGAGAGACATTATCTCCATTGAGAACCACTCAGTAACCTCCAAATCTCATAAACTAGTAGTCACTGTGACCCCCACTCTGTTTGTTTTTTTGTTTGTTTTTTGTTTTTTGGTACTAGGGATCGAACTTGGGACCTTGCGCTTGCTTGGCAGGTCGTGGAACTGCTGAGCTAAATCCCTGGCCCTACCCACTCTCTGTTTTGTTTTGTTTATTATTGGCTTTTTGAGACAGGTCTCGATATATAGTTCAGGCTGGCCTTGAACTCACTAAGTAGCCCAGGCTGGCCTTGAGCTCCAAGCGATCCTCCTGCCTCAGCCTCCTGAGTGCTGAAAGTGCAGGTGTGCACCACCAGCACCAGCTCCCCCCTGCCGTCTGTTTTTCCACTTGGACTAATAGAGCTTGGAGGAAAAGTAGAGAAGAGCCATAAACTGGAGTTGGGTACATTATTGATGGCCGCAGGTGAGATTGTCTAGAGGAGAGTAGAAATAAGAGGGCCAAGCCCAAATCTTGAGGAGCTCCAGCATTTAATGGCCGAGTATAAGAGAAAAAAGCTAGAGAAGTAGGAAGAAAACCAGGAGTGTGTTGAGTTGTAGAGGCCAAGGGAAAGCAGTATTTAGGAGGCAGTGCATAATAGCTTGAATGAGAGCTCCTTAAGCAGTAGAGATTGAAGGTAGGGCTTACCAGATAGCACGGATGGTAGTGAGAGAGAAACAAGTTTTATGCCATTAGATTTATTCATTTTACTAGGATGCTTAAAGTATAGAAAGCAAAATTTTCTGTAGCTTTGTGCTCTTTAAAAAATTAAGAAAGGCTAATGAGACATTTTCTAATAGAGCTAATTTCTCCATACTCATCAAAAAACCTCTTTTCCAGTCTCATGGTATAGCCGGCTCCCTACATGAGAACCTGGAATGTTGGGGAGTATCTTTGTTTCCCTGCTTGGGACAGTCTCAGCATTTGCCAGGACTCCGCGTCTAAAGGGTAATAGGTGGTGATTGATATGAAAACCACGAGGTTGAGATTTCTCATTTCATTCAAATCTTAGAAACCTTTAGTTCATGTATTGATGTATTGATGAATCCAAATGGATAACATAAGCAAAGTTTAGGAAGCCATTTGTTTCCTTCAGAGCTGGAGCCCTGTCTCTAATGTTTAATCATCATTTTCTAAATATTTTGTATTGATTTGCTGCTCTTACTGCCTACTTTAATTTTACTTATTTAGGAAGGTTTAAGATTTTTAAAAACAAAAGTACATTTAAATGTATTAGTTGTCACCAAAGCTGAAGGCTTTAATTGCCTTTAATAATGGTGAGTAAATGGAAGCTTGCATTGTTTGCTATTAACATTTGTTCTTTAGTTATAATATTACTGATATTTCATAAACTTGTCTGATATAAGAACATAGGAAATCAATTAAAATGGTGGGGCTTATGAGAATCCATGTATTGATTATTCTTAAAAGGCTATGATTGGGACATTATATTCATTATGCCATTTTCTACTGTTTTATATGCTTGAAATTTTCCATGATAAAAAAGTTGTAAAAAGTGGGATTTTGAGAAAACGTAAAATTCAGTAAAGCAGGGGTTCTGATATTTTTCAAATGATAAATGACATTTTTCAAAGATTACTGTCTACCAAACGTGGGTATCTTATCTTTCATTTACTTACAATATTTATTTCAAATTCGTTTCTTAAGATGTTTATGATGCCTTTCATTAAAGGATTAAGTTTATCATTTTAGGGTGAATTCAGAAGCTGTAAGTATTTTGAAGTGAATTAGTTCTGATCCTACAGCTTAGTTGAGGATGATTCAGACTACTACATTGAAAATATTCTGGGATGTGGGAGAGGCAGATCCCTTAATGATTACATTGAAACATGACTTTTTAAAATCACTGAAACAGGTTCCATGGAGATCAGGAATGTTATTACCAGGATGACCTACGAGTATTATCTAGTCTTACCAAAAAGGAACACATGAAAGGGAATGAAACCATGTTGGATTTTCGAACAAGTAAATTTGTTCTGCGTATTTCCCGTGACTCGTACCAACTCTTGAAGAGGCATCTTCAGGAGAAACAGAACAATCAGATATGGAACATAGTTCAGGAGCACCTCTACATTGACATCTTTGATGGGATGCCGCGTAGTAAGCAACAGATAGATGCGATGGTGGGAAGTTTGGCAGGAGAGGCTAAACGAGAGGCAAACAAATCAAAGGTATGGGAATAAACCTAAGAACTATATAATGCAGATTTTGAAAAATTGTAGCATTTCCATCTCCATAATTTACATTTTTCTTGTAGCTAGCTTGGGAATAACTTTACATTGTATTAAAATTTCACCTTCCAAAAGATGATGTTTGTATGTGAGGATTTGGGAACAGTTGCAGTTAACAGCACTCTGACTGCAGTGGCTGAACAAGGAAGGGGTTTTCCTCCCATGGACTGGATTCCAGAGGAGGGCCTGTCAGGGCTGATGTGACAGCTGCACGGTGGCATCAGTGTCCCTGGCTCCTCCTCGCTTCTGCTCCACCATTTTTAGGGTGTGGCTTTCTTCTGTGCACTCCCAAATGGCTGTTGCAGCTTGAGCACTGGAGCCATGCCAGGAAGAAAGAAGAGGGGAAAGAAAGCCTGTGGAGTGGCTCCCTTTTTATCAGGAGGACAACTTTTTGATTTTGCTTTTGTTTTCTAACTTAAATTTTTGTTTGGGGTTTTTTTGGTATCAGGGATTGAACTCGGGACCTTGCGCTTGTGAGCTTGCGTGACAGGCGCCGGAACCACTGAGCTAAATTCCCGGCCCTGCTTTTGTTTTCTTAAGACCATCCCCAGTATATTTCTCTGTAAATCTGTTGGCCAGAATTATGTTTTATGGTCCTTCCTAGCTGCAAGGTAGCCTGAGAACAGAAACGATTTAAGTGAGTACATTGCTGCTCCAGTAAAATCAGGGTTCTGTTAGTAAGGAAAAAGGGGGAATTGGCAATTGTGTAGACAAATACAGAACTCTGCTACAGGATATACATTACTATGTTGGGGTTATTTTGTTTTTTAAATTTTATTTATGTATTTACTTTTGGTACTGGGGATCAAACTTGGGTCCTTGTGCTTGCAAGGCAGGGAGCAGAACCACTGAGCTAAATCCTCTGCCCCAGTTTTGCTTTTTGAGACAGGGTCTCAC
The DNA here is from genome assembly GCF_000247695.1 of Heterocephalus glaber. The sequence continues at coordinate 2,617,710 of NW_004624831.1, forward strand.
TGTATAGTTTAGGCTGGCATTAAACTCACTATGTAGCCCAAGCTGGCCTGGAACTCATGGTGATCGTCCTGCCTCAGCCTTGTGAATGTTCGGATTACAGGTGTGCACCACTTTGCCTGGCTAAGTTGTTATTCCTCCTGTCAGGGTGTGCAAAAAATGTATTACTAAACAAAAATTAAATGAAAACATGTTGGTTCTTTTTATTTGTAGGTATTTTTTGGTTTATTAAAAGAACCAGAAATCGAGGTGCCTTTGGATGATGAGGATGAAGAGGGAGAAAACGAAGAAGGAAAACCAAAAAAGAAGAAGCCTAAAAAAGATAATATTGGATCCAAAAGCAAAAAACAAGATCCCAATGCTCCACCTCAAAACAGGTGAGGAAGAAACCTCCGGAACTTATGTGGAGGTGTAAGATTTGTTACAGAGGTTCATTGAGTTAGTATTTTTCTTTTTTTTTTTTTTTTTTTTGGTGCCAGGGATCAAACTCAGGACCTTGAGCTTGCAAGGCAGGCAGCAGAACCACTGAGCTAAATCCCTGGCCCTCTTTCTTTCTTTTCTTTATTTTGAGACAAGGTCTTGCTATATAGTCCAGGCAGGCCTTGAACTCACTATGTAGCCCACGCTGGCCTCAAACTCACAGTGATCCTCCTGCCTCAGCCTCCTGAGTGCTGGGATTACAGGCGTGTGCCATGCCATCACCCTCGGCTTTGTTAATATTTCAAAGAGTAATTTCCAGTCTGATTTTCTTTCACAGAATCCCTCTTCCTGAGTTAAAAGATTCAGATAAGTTGGATAAGATAATGAATATGAAAGAAACCACCAAGCGAGTGCGTTTGGGGCCAGACTGCCTACCCTCCATTTGTTTCTATACATTCCTCAACGCTTACCAGGTTGGTAAAATAATCAGCCTCTTCCTAGAGAGTCATGTAAAGGGGTGATTCATCATTAGGACAAAGCTAAATGTATTACTAAAACAGGTATATCTATTATTTAAACTCTGACACAGGGTCTCGCTATGTAGTTCAGGCTGGCCTTGAATTCACAATTGTAGTCTAGGCTGGTCTTGAACTTATGGTGATCCTCCTGCCTCAGCCTCGCAAGTGCTGGGATTACAGGTGTACACCATCGTGCTTGGCTCTTTATTTTTATTTTTTATTTTTGATACTGGGGATTGAACCCTATCACTGAGCTACATCCTCAGCCCTTTTTTCTATTTTCACTTTTTTTTTTGGTACCGGGGATCGAACTTGGGTCCTTGCGCCTGTGCAGCAGGCATTGAAACTACTGAGGTAAATCCCCAGCCCCGTCAGCCCTTTTTATATTTTATTTTGAGATAAGATCTCACTAAGTTGCCCAGGCTGGCCTTGGTCTTATGATCCTCCTGCTTCAGCCTCCCTCATAGCTAGGATTGCATGTGATAAACTCTTGATACAATTTAAGGCAAGAGAGAAGAATTGGGTGCTACACTACAGGTAGAAGGCTTTAGCACCTTGTAAGTACTGGAATCTTGCTTTCTGTTTACTGTTACTTCATGGATCAGAATTCTGCCATCGACTGGAGAGGTGAACACGGGTTCATCTCTGTTGAACTTGATATAAGAATTAATATAAGCTCGACATTTTTAAGGATTCTGCATGTCTTATAGACTCCTCCTAATACGCCACTGAGGATATACTTAGCAAATTCCATGCAGAGATAATTAGCCTCCGCTTCCTCTGATGCTCTCAAATACGGAGGACAAAAAGTGGGGAATGCAGACCTGCTCCTCAGATGTGAGCTTTCATGGTGGGGGGGGTGTCACCCCACTGGCTTCTACATGTGCAAAGCAGCCATGGCTGTGAATTGCTGAGCCGTGACACTGATTCTTTTCTCTAGAAGTGTATCGTTTAGTGTAAGACCTGTGTTGTTGGCAGGGCCTCACCGCAGTGGATGTCACTGATGATTCTAGTCTCATTGCCGGAGGTTTTGCAGATTCAACTGTGAGAGTCTGGTCTGTGACACCCAGAAAGCTTCGTAGCGTCAAACAGGCAGCAGGTAACTGAGATGACCTTTAAGGGCGTAAACTTGCTGTTAATCTGAACCAGTCTCGACTGCATGGACTATGCGTAGGAAGTAGTGATATTTCCAGAATCTCACTCGATTTCACTTTATCTCAAGGTGCCAGAGAGCACTCGAGTGGCAAGCCAGAGACTGACTGCTAGACCCTTACTTTAACTAGTCCTAAGTTTTCTCATCTGTAGAACCAAAGGATTAGGTTACAAAACTTGATGCTAAAATTAGAACATTTTGTAAATCTTGTACCTTAAGGAGACCTTAAGTAGTTGAATACTTTCTCTTTTAGTCATAAGAATGGCTAAAAAAGGAATAAGGTCAAGATATCATTTGAAATTTTTTTGCCATATTATCTAAACAAAATAGTTTAGAATTTTAATTATAGTATTTTCAGTTTTCATTTTTTTGTTGTTGTTGTTGTTGTTGGGTTTTTTTTTTTTTTTTGGTACCGGGGATTGAACTCAGGTCCTTAGCTTTCGAGGCAGGCGGTGGAACCACTGAGCTAAATCCCTGGCCCTCAGTTTTCATTTTTGTGAAACATAGTATGGTTGTCAGATTTAAACGCCAATTCCAGTAGTGAGTAACTGGCTGCACTGCAGCGCATTACGAATGTTCCGAGCCTTCATTTCCTCTCCTGCGAACCGGGATAATGTCACCTGATGTAGAGGCATTAGCACTGCCGTTAGGGTATAGGAAGCACTGTTCTAATGTTAGTTGTTCTCCTGAACCATGATGTAATTACAATGTTTTGATGAATGCACTTTAAAAAAATTATTTCTGGACCATTTTAGATCTTAGCCTCATAGACAAAGAATCAGATGATGTCTTAGAAAGAATCATGGATGAGAAAACCGCAAGTGAGTTGAAGATTTTGTATGGTCACAGTGGGCCTGTCTATGGAGCCAGCTTCAGTCCCGATAGGTAAAATAGAAACAATGAAAATTAAGTACTGACTACTGTGTTGAGATGATGTAAAAGTTAGCTGTGGGACACATAAACAATGCAAATGCCTGGAAAATTCCATTGGAAAAATCTCACCGTTGCCTGTTCATCTTTTAGGATTCTGCCATTTGTTGTTTCATCTTAGAGCACTAGTATGTAAGATAATATATATCTGAATTTATAGACTCAAAGTGCATAGTTCAGGGCTCACTGGTTTTCAAAAATTAGCTCTATTTTTGTATGACCCTGATAGAGTTTGAATTCTTGGAGTCCCTACATTGTATCTTGTGGCACTTCATCATGTTTAAGACAAATTCCTGATATTAATTGCATAATGCCTATCAATTGAAGCTTTATCTTTCTATAATCCCCCCCCCAAAAAGCCTAAGAAAGTTGGGTGCAGTGGCATGTGCTTATAATCCCAGCTGCTCAGGAGGCTGAGGCAGGAGGATCATGAATCTGAAGCTAGCTTGGGCAACATGGCAAGATGCTATTTTAAAAAGAAACAAACAATAAACCTTAAAAATACACTAAATAGGAATTTTGAAATTGCTGTATTTTAGGGTTTGCTTTCTTTTAGCCATAGGATTCCAGAGTATTACTGTGTATGTTTAGGTATTTGCCTGCTTTTTGTGACCTCCAACATTCTATAGAAATGGGGATTGACAATAAATGTTTTGCTACAAGAAAAAAACAAAAAGAAGTAGGAGTTGAGTATTTTGTATTCCCAATTCCATCTGTGTCTTATTTGGATAGATAATAGCTTCCAACCCATTACAGTTTTTAATCTTCATGAAACTTTTAAATTTTTAATTTTTTTTGAGACAGGGACTCACTACATAGTTCAGGCTGGCCTTGAACTTGCGGCAATCCTCCTGCTTCAGCCTCCCGAGTGCTTGGGATTACAGGTGTTGCCACCACGCCCAGGTCTCTTCTGAAACATTTTGAGAATGTTTATTGTCTGATAAAACTAAGCCAGCTTTCCACTTGAGGGAAACCTCTGGTTTCAGTGAAAACTGTCAGCTTTTGTGTTTATCTCTTAAAATGGTATTAGCCTATCTGTAGCTTTGGGTCCCCTCCACCCCATCCCCCACCCCCTCCTACCCCGCAAAAGGGCATTTTCTTTTTATTCTTTATTTGGAGGGGAGAGTGCTGGGAATGGTACACAGGGCCTCAAGTACATGCTAAGCACATCTGTACTACTGACCTACATTCCCTGCCCGTTTTTTTTTTTTTTTTTTTTTTTTTTTTTAAATACAACTCGTACAGGATAGAAAAACAGCATCTCCATTTTAGAGCCAAAAGTTGTTTTAAGTAACATCAAATTTCTTAATTTTCTCAATTTACCTTATTTGAACATAGTTTTCATTTGCTCAATATTTTTCCCCCTTAAAGAATTGATTTTCTCCCCTAACAGACTTAAGTTTTTATAACCTAACCTCATTAGTAGGTGTTCAGTATATGTAGTGCTGGGACTGTTTGGTTTTAACATTAGTTGGGTAGAACTTTTGGCTCTTGAGAGCTACTGTAAATTCCATGTGTAAAAGTGACATGTAACATCTAATTAGCTAATTTATTATGTTCGCATGTGAGAAGAAACTGGGCAGATAACCAAGTTCTTTGAATGTATCACTTTTTCCTCTCAGGAACTATCTACTTTCCTCTTCCGAGGATGGAACCATTAGATTATGGAGCCTTCAAACATTTACTTGCTTGGTGGGATATAAAGGACACAACTACCCGGTGTGGGATACACAGTTTTCTCCGTATGGATATTATTTTGTGTCAGGGGGCCATGACCGAGTAGCTCGGTAAGAACACCATGCTCTTATGACTGGATCTATTCAATGAACAGAATGGTTTCTTGTTGGGAATTACAGGCTCCAACTCATTTTCACTTCTGTTATTCAGGTTCAGTTCTTCAAGAACACCAGCATTTATAGGTCTTACTGATGAATTTGGGACAGGATTGTTACTGTATCTGTAATTATGTCTACACTAAGGATCCTGCTTTTAAGTTAGCTTATAACATGCACCACTCCAATCTGATGTTTATTCTTTATTTTTCAACAGCACTGTTTTGTTTCCCTGTCATCTTAAAAGTTCTGGATAAGGTAGCTCAGGTTAGAAACTAATTATGTGGTGGTCAAAACTCAGGGAGAACATTTTTCTATGGTTTAGATGAGGAAGAAAAAAGAACACAATGAATTAAAGATCTGTATTATTAGAAAACTTACATACCACGCCATGTGTGATGCTGCAATTCCATCTGAGGCAGCAGGACCACTGAATTCCAGGCCAGCCTGGGCTACACCGTGAGACGCTGTCTCAAAACCAAACAACCCTCACTCCCTAATTGTGTGCCAGACCAGCTCTTCAAAATGTTAGTCTCAATCATGCTTGGCTTTCAAGGGGGACCCACTTGGAAAATTTCACCTGGTATTTCTAGTGATTTTGGATAAAGTTTGGTGTTTTGTGGTTAACTACTAATTACCATCTTTTGATTTCCATGATGTTAAAAAAAAGGCTCTGGGCTACAGATCACTATCAGCCGTTAAGGATATTTGCTGGCCATCTTGCTGATGTGAATTGTACGAGGTTCCATCCAAACTCAAATTACGTTGCTACGGGATCTGCAGACAGAACCGTGCGGCTCTGGGATGTTCTGAATGGTAACTGTGTAAGGATCTTCACTGGACACAAGGTATTTCACATCTCATTGCAGCACATAAAGGTGCTTTTGAGATAAAAGTATTTGACTACCCAGTGACACATGTATTTTAGATATCATACCACCAAACTAAAATTCTAACTTTGTCTCTTTTTTAGATATGTTAACACTATTCTTAATGTTTTTCATGGACTTTTCTAGGGACCAATTCATTCCTTGACATTTTCTCCCAATGGGAGATTCCTGGCTACAGGAGCAACAGATGGCAGAGTGCTTCTTTGGGATATTGGACACGGTTTGATGGTTGGAGAATTAAAAGGCCACACTGACACAGTCTGTTCACTTAGGTTTAGTAGAGATGGTGAAATTTTGGCATCAGGTAAGTGATTATTAATGGCTTTGTGATAAAGATTTAGGTTTTTCATCAGAAATTTACAGTAAATTCATAAAGTACACATGGTAAAAATGTCAGAATAGGCCAGGGATTTAGCTCAGCAGTTTCACCACCTGCTGCGCAAGCGCAAGGACCCGAGTTTGATCCTTGGTACAAAAAAAACCAAACAAACTAAAAGGTCAGAATCTAAATATGGTGGATGTGACTAATGGCTCCCTTTGATTTCCCCTTAGGGTCAATGGATAACACAGTCCGGTTATGGGATGCCATCAAAGCATTTGAAGATTTAGAGACTGATGACTTTACTACAGCCACTGGGCATATAAATTTACCTGAGAATTCACAGGAGTTGCTGTTGGGTACATATATGACCAAATCAACACCAGTTGTACACCTCCATTTTACTCGAAGAAACCTGGTTCTAGCTGCAGGAGCTTATAGTCCGCAATAAACCATCGGTATTAAAAGACTTTGGAAGCTACTGTTTGAAAAAAGGGAGTCTAAAAAGCAAATACCTCAGTGATTAATATTTAAGCTACAAAGAATGTTTTTGTCTATATGAATCTGGAAGTATTGTGCTTGGAAAATCTGAACAGTACAGCTCCACGTTTCTATAGCAACCAGATTTAACTAATTTCCGTTAGTTGAATAAGAGGTATTATGTTCGTGGAGGGGACATTTATGGTGCTTTGGACTGTGTGGAAACTATGCATTTTCTGTTCAAGTGCTATTTTAATTTATTATGTTTAGAAAAAAATTGATTTAAAACTTCATCCTGCTTCAAGATTCAAATTAAGAAATATATTACCATCTTGAATTTTAGCTGAAGAAGTCTATGAGCACGTATGTTTCTGCTGTGAAGTTACTGTATGGCACTCACGTACTATGTTAAGTGATCCACTAACATTTTTTGTTGGCCTGTGATTGGTGGAATGTATGTAACTAGGCAGGGTAAACTACAGTTTCTTCCTAAGATTTAGATGAATTACAACCATCCACTGACATCTTGATTTATGCCTGTTTGAGTGGACTCAAACACAAACTTAGCTTCCATGTTCTACTTCAGCTAAAATGGCTACATAAAACCTAGTACACTTGAAGTCAGACAGACATTTCAGTTGCTTACCTCCAGTACTGAGCCTTGCTTTGGAAAAAGAAAAAAGATTTAGACCAAGTCACTGCCAATTTTTGCCTTTGTTGGATTTTGTACAGTTTTTATATTTTTGATACCTTGTAAATAAAGACAACCAGCTTTTCCAGGTTCATAATTTATTGTACAAACTGAGTATTACATGATGAGTGACAGCTCTTCCAGGCGCGGGAACTTCACAGATGAAATCAGATACTGTAAAATCCTATAAAGAAAGCAAAAAGTTTTGACACAGATGCATTCAATTCTACTTTAAGACATTCGGTAATTATGAATCCTAAAGAAACTCAATATAAACCCATCAGATTTCTCAAAGGAGTCAGTAAGGCCCAAAGAACTAAGATGTCTCTCAGATTGATACTTTTCTTCCCAAGGTGGGGATGGAACCTAGGACCTGCATGCTAGGCAAGTTCTCTCTCACTCAGGTACATCTCCAGCCCCAAACACTCCACCTTTAACAAAAGAGCTGCCGAAAATTCAGGTATGATATCTGAAGACAAACTACTAAAAAAACCCAGTATACAAAGTAACATTTTAAATAACAGAATATAGCCGGGGATTTAGCTGAGTAGTTCTGTGGCTGTTTGGAGTTTGATCCCCCGTACCAAAATAAACCAAACCAGGGCCGGGCATTTAGCTCAGTGGTTTTGTCACCTGCTGCGCAAGTGCTAGGACCCGAGTTCGATCCCCGGTACCAAAAAAGAAAAAAAA